>CABEEJ010009860.1:0-16600 GCA_901482245.1 Timema douglasi
AAACCCCCTTCAGACAAAACTGAGAGCGAGGAGATTTAACAACAGTTAACTGAGAGAGAGCGAAGCTAAAGTTTTTCTCCATAAGGCCTGCAGTTACCACATCGATGATAGAGGGTTTATTCATCTGTTTCTACTTGTGCTGCAAAGCATCATGGGTTCATATATATTTCTGCTAGTTTATTAATTGTTAGGACACTCAAAAGCAAATTCTGTCCTCAGTTTGGAGCCGAGCGTGTGAATCAAACTTTTTACATGAATTCAGGAACATACCAGTAAATGGGCCAAGGAATCTGTCTCGCTGTTTTGGATGAGGAGGTCAAGGCTTGACTCTTGGTTGGGTATTGACTGTGGGGGATGGTTCCCCTCCAGGTTATATTACTATATTTTTTCCATCCCCTCTTCACGTAAATGCGGATGTATCCTATCTAAGCTATGTTGGAATTATTATTTTATTTAATAAAAAATTTAGAGAAACAATTTTAATTTTATGTTATTGAAACTCATATGTTCAATAGGGTGACCAATTCAATTACAGGTACATTTCCCCCTAATTCTATCTTCCTCATCCCTAGCACATTAGTATAAATAAATTTGTAAGGCACGTAAGAGTTGTAACACGTAATGGAAAGAAAGATAAATATTATTTACTTTTAGTTTGAAAAATTAAATTCCCTGCTCGCGTGTATTTGTTAATATCACACTGATGCAACTCAAACTATCCAAGTTAATTCTACGGTCACATGTGAATGAAAATATCACACTGATGTAACCAAATTATCCGAGTATATTTTCCTGTCGATATTGACTAGAAGTAAAAAGACTGCTGCTGCAGTTTTGCTAAGCTGTACTTATCATGGTAAGAGCCAATTCGTCACCACTATTTTAGTATTGGGTGCATTTATGAAATTTAATTTTTCAAACTGATAAAGGTGATTGTATTTAAATTCTGATTTTAGAAGACATACCTAGAAACAAGACAAGTGCCCAGACAGATTTCGTACCTGATTTATTAAATGGATTATTATAATTTTAAAATAATATTGTTTAAATTAAATCTAAGACAGTTGTTAACATAATCATTGCCAATTGGGAGACTATATTTAACTTATTGGAAATATATTTTAATTTATGGCTCTAACAATACTTTTTAGTTTTCATAACTTTTACTAAAGATCTAATTTATTGATACTTTCTCGTAACACTGTCATAAAAATCACGAAAAAAATTAATAAGGCGTGTAATGTACCATTTAAATCTCGACTATCATCTCTGGCTTCATCAGTTATTTCAAAGTTACTCTGGGGGGAAGAAAAAATCAAATTACGTTATATCTTTGCCTATTTCATAAAACTAAAAGTTTACTATTTTAAATTAACAAGTGAATGTTTTACCATTGTAAAAAGACAAGGTTTCATAAATAAAATAGGTCTCGTACATATTTGTCACTTGTAAAAAAACTCTACAAGACAGCTTTCTATTTACAAAAAGACACTTCATACAAAAATCCACTCAATGTCCGCGTAGCTAACGTGCTTCTTTCGCAGTAGACTAGACTGTTGATTATGGGCAGATCGAGGTTCGAATCTCGGTCGGGTTCCCTAAAGGTAGTTTTCAAAAGGTTTTTCCATTCTACTTTCACGCAAATGCTGGTACAATTCATCAATTCCAAACCTTCCTAATCTCTAAAACCATCAGCGTGTTATTAACATAAGCCTATGACATGAATGGGCAGTAAGACATGGTAATATAAATACATAATCAATACAACCGGATTTGTCCATCTATTACAGGAGCTTATATCATACAAACTAATTTAAAATTATATTGTGACAGTTGTATTAACAAGCAAATATAACATTTAAAATCATTTTGCTTAAATCTTCATAAATAAGAGTTAATAAGTAGAATTATAGCACGAGATACATTAGATTATGCTTTGTTTTTTAATACCCAACATTAATATTGTTAACTAAATAGTTTATTTTTTCCTGAACTATACCATAGATTTGCGTATAACCCGAAGGGTTAGTAGTAAGACGCGGCAATAAATAATAATAATAATAATATAGCATATATTTATTTTTTACAGGGAAAATCATCTATATTCTCTGATGGTTTATTAACTTTTAAATAGCTCGTTTTACACCATTCATAGGTGGGCTATCATTTCCTAACCTAAATAATCCCTTTGTTCACATCATTATCATTATCATCAGCTGTATATTTAATAAGTTACTTAAAATCTTTTTATAGGTGATTCATCAATTAAAAGTAAAGTATTTGATCAATTACGGTGTGTAAAAAACTTCCAGTAAAATGGAATTAGTAAACAATTTTTCCTAAAGCCATGTGTGGTTCAATTACTTCAAAAATGTTTTATGGTTATTCTTTAATACCGTATAGCTATAGATAAAAGAAATTGTCGCAACTTTCATTGGAAATAAGCTAACAATGATGAACTCTATAAAATCTTCATGCATTAAAGAGTAATTGATTGGATTCGAGAAGAGGCCAAGAATAATTTACCAATAATACAATACCTACAATAATGTAGAGAATGAAGATATGTTAATTGGTTTTTAAAATAATCATCTAATTTGTTAGGGAGTGGGTGTTGTGTCCATTTTATAATTATATTATTTTGTAAAATGTGTTATTATATAATCAGTCAGATAAATGATATATGCTAAATATAGTCCAAATACATTTTCTAAAACAATAATAGTAATAATAATATTAATAATAGTAATAATTATAGTTATAGTATTATATTCAAACCTCTTCTGACATAAATCATATGTAGTTATTTTAAATTTATAATGGGCATCGTAAAATTATTTTAACAACAAGATTTTCATTAAGGTTTTTGTTTTTACGCCACTATGCGAATTAAAAATAGTCGATAGCTATTTGGATAAGAATGTGTATAGATTCAAATTAAACGTATATACTGAAACCATATTTAATTTATTTTGACCTAAAACAAAATTAATGTCCTTATAAAACTATAAAAAAATATTTAGATTAATTTTCTATTCCAACCTCTCCCCTTAAATATAGCGCTTTATATACCGTTCAATATAAAAGATAATTCAACTCACCTATGACCATCATCCAATTCTAAAATGCATTACTAAGCGGTTTACATAGATGCAACATTAGGTAAAATTGTTAGTTTTATAATAACACACAATGTATTATTTCTTTAGAGCAAATGTGTATTGCATTAAATAACCGTTTATTTCTAACAACTAAACTATTATGGTAAAAGCCTGCATGTTACCCCAACTTAAATACTGACTCGTATATTATTAACAGTTGACCAGAACATCTAGTTAAATAGGGTCAGCGTTTGAATAAAATATAAATTTGTTAGCTTTCCACAATAATATAGTACAGTATATATATCAAAGTATTATATATACCTCAATATGATCATATATTTAAAACTTTAAAACTCGTTAAACATTAGTTTTCTTTGCACCACATAAAGGTAGATAGTATTTTTATAAAATTACAATTAGATATACTAATTCTTATGTGAAGTGTTAAAAAAGTGAAGAAACTTAAAAACGAATAAATATATAAAAAAAATTGAAGTGAAAATCATATTAGGTACAAACACGTTGATCAAAAAGTAATTTATCAGGACCTTATTTATTTTTTCTCAACAATCTACTATTTTACTAACAATCTTCCTAAAAGTGGGTAATAAAGAGTCAATTTTCTAAAATATCGAATCATTTGATTATATAAATATATGGTAATGTTATTTAAAATTTAAATTGTAGTTCTATAAATGTTTAAATATATAAGAGAAGATTTAATTTTTAATATATATTAATTTTGAAGATAATTTTATAACCATTTGGAACTAGAATTAAGTCTAATTTATAGTTAATTATTATTTATTACATATTTAAACTCATTAAATTTACCAAATCATTATTGAAATTAACGTTTATTAAAATGTATTCCCAGGAAATATAAAACCCACCATTTAAGTTTTGTGGAATCATAAATTGCTGCATTGTGTTCAGGATGATTCGTTAAATATTTTTTTAATTACTCAGTATTAAGTAAAAATAAGGTGAGATAATATACCAATTGATTGTTATAAAAACATGATTTTTGTAAAAATTAAATCAACGAATTAATCATCTTTTACATTATATCGACCCTTCTGAAAAAGGAAATATTGGGTTAATAAAAAATATATTTCGATAATTTGAGATGTTGGATTATTATGACACCTCGAATCAGAAACGGTTGTTTTTATAGACACTATGTTTTATGTCTGTGGCTGTATTCAGTACATCGGCCTATAGCAGAAACCACATTAAAGATCAGGCTTAACTTGATATATGGGCTCTCATAAGGATCCCAAATAGGCTTTTGGGAATTGTACATCCAAGCCTTTAAAAAAGGGTATATTACTTAAAGATAAAAATATAAAAAAGCTGCTTTTTTAAACTGGTTATATTTATTTTGAATAAAATTATTAAATACCATGCTTAACATCACAAATAATGTGGTGCATATATAAGAGGATATTACTAATCTGGTACTTTATATAAGCGGATATCTCCGATTTTTGTAGTATACCCGCAATTCATGGCGATAAAATATAACCTACACTTTCAAAGCCGTAAGACTATTAAAATAGAAGATTTTTATTCAAAATATATATTTAGAAAACCAGTATTTTCCAAGTTATAAACAAATCTATATTTTAGATCTTATATAGGAAATGGAAAGTGTATTATGATTGCAGAAATGTTTAATTTACTTTTTGTGTTTCTAAAACAGTGAATATAGTTTTATATGTCATATGTTGGAATATGATGATTTTTTTTCCATTATGTAAATACAATAAATTGTATAGTTCACCAAGTAAATATTCTTGCTCATTCACCTTTAGTATTAAGATATTTAGTTAAAATTTTTAATATACTTTTGTGAAAAAAAAGCACCATTTCAGAAAAATAAATTGCAAGAATACAATCATACCCCACCAAATATTAAGATTTAAATAATATACGTTTTTACAAAAATATATCGAGAATAAAATTAACATCTCAGTTCACATCTCAATTAATAACCATAAATCCAGAATTCAAAGAATTAAATTTTTTTAAATATACCCAATAGCTCGTTAAATATTTTTTCATAAATGTATAATTATTTAAAAACAATATTTGTTATAGTAATACTACTTTGCAGTGGTATATAATTTCATGTCTGAAACGTTGGGGAGATATTATCTAAACTGGAAAAATGCACTAATATGAAATACTTACAGTACTCTGCATGTCAATATACTCGAAAATGGTACAGGCTTTACTTTTTATGAGCCCATCTTACTGAATGTTAAGATTATAAGTATATTTTGTTATATTAAAATTGCTTTGATGAGAATTTTAGTCAAATTCAGAAAAATGTTTCCAATAAAATAATTTACTTAGCTTTACTCTTTAATAAACTACATTTATTACAGGATTAAATATATAATTCTAAGAACTCCTTGGGGGAACCTTATAAAAACCCTAAAGAGCAATCTCAAATATAAAAAAACAAAGGTTTTTTTAAAGTCACAATAGTTATCCCTCCAAGTTTTGCCAGAAAATAACAATTCCTATTATTTGTATCTTTTATATATTTTTAGTTAAGTGTTATAAATAACTCCCTTTTCAGGTAAAGAAGAGAAAAAAATATGTGCTGTAAACACTCACTTTTATTTTTAATTGATATTTTTGAATTGCTGCTCCAATCATAATTTACACAATAATCCTGATAAAAATAATATCAATATAGAAGTGATATTTTTCATTTTTGATGAGGATAGGCTCACATACATTTTTATGAACAATGATTTTTACACAATTATTGTGGATAACCTTATTGACATTTGGTGTAGTAAATACCATTATTCCAATACAACTGGAAATTGACTTGAGTGTGACAATACTAACAACAACTACCAAGATTATTATAAGTATATTATTGAAGAAATATCTTTACTTTCTTGTGATCAGTGATGATAAAATTCCAAAACATGAAACTACCACAGAAATAATTAAATATATCCATAGCGATAATTCTGTTCCAGTTATATATCTGCAAGATTATTTGTTAGATAATGAAGTATTTACTGGGTTGAAGAGAAATGATAACTTGGAGAATAGTGTAGGGTTCATCTTTATCAGGGACGATACAAAAGGTAAATGTTTTGTTAATAGCAACTGGACGGACTCTCCATTCTGGAACCCACGAGCTTTCTTCCTTCTGGTCATCACCACAACTGTGACAGAGGAAACTGACAATATGGCGGACATGTTTCGAGACTGCTGGGAGAACTTCAAAATACTAAATTTAGTGGTTATATTCCAGTACGAGGATTCATTTGGGATTGACTATTGTAATAGTCATTGTAAAGAAACCACCAAACTACAAATACTATCTTATAATCCATTCTTAGGTAATAGAAAGATTGTAAATATCAACTCAGATTACTTAATGGACATAAGCCATATATTCACAAATAAAATCTCCGATACTCACGGTTATAATTTAACAACGGTAACAAGATCAATGTGCCCTTTTTTACAATTTAATGATGATCATATAGAAAATGTAATTGCTAAAGGACGTGACGTAGACATATTTAACATAGTAATGAAGAAGATAAATGCTACTCTGATTTACACACAACCCAAAGCAAGTGACAGCAAATTTAATCCATTCAATCAAATAGTTTTAAATATGGAACCTATACAGCCCTACAACCTTGACCAGACATCATACCCTCATGTTGGAGCGTGCATTACTGTAATTACACCAAAAGCACCAGAGATACCAAGATATATGAACCTTGTTCTACCTTTTACAATGGATGTATGGAGACTGTATTTATTTACAATATTATGTGTAACGGGTGTTTGGAAATTGCTTTCTCATCTTGATATGTTTGAAGGAAATGACGAGATTGCCAAAGACAAGCTCGTAGAAACATTACGTATTATTATTATCGGATCAACGCAGTGTAAGCCGTCTTTTCTATCTCAGAGGTTGATAATAACTTTGATTTTGTTTCTAAACATCATATTTAATAACTCTTATCAAGGTTGTTTGACTAGTTATTTGGCTACCACAAAATATTCTCCTGATATTAAAACATTAAATGAGGCATTATATTCTGATCTAAAAGTCTCTACATTTTTTTCAATTAGTGAAATTGAAACTATTAGGAGTAGCTTAGATATAAAAGACCCATTTTTCACTACGATATTTAATAAACTTATTATAATTCCCGATGAAATAGAAGCCCTTTCTATGATATATCAATACAAAAATGTGTGTAGACTAGCGTTTAAACTCTATGGACTTTCCATTGTAAACCAGCTGAAGTATTATAAAGACGATTCTCCTTTGCTTCACGTTGTGGATGAGTGCTACGCTTCCCATTATGGAGGCATTGACTTTGGAGACAGAAACTCACCCTTCATCGCAGTTTTCAGTACTACTCTTCAAAGAATGGTCGAAGGTGGTGTCATTGAGAAGATGAATAATGACTTCATTTCTAGGGGTGTTTCATCATCTGCGATCACTAAAGGTTTTGTTGGACCTAAAGTTTTAATATTGGAGCACCTTCAAACACCATTTTATATTCTCGTCATTGGAGTTATTTTAAGTTTTATGGTATTTGTATCCGAGGTGATTTGGTTCAAGTATGATGATAATACATAATTAATTATTTGTGAAATTTGACTAGCCGAGAGCAAAGATATTAGTAAAATATAGGAGATCCAACTAGTATAATCGCTATTGGTAAATTTGTGAATCGTTTATAAAAAATATTTGAAGACTCATTTACATAATAAATATGAGATAGTATTGCAATGATATATTGGAGAAGTTAACGAATTTAATATATAATCAAAAGAAAAAATATATCATTATCATAGGTGACCACCCGTTTAGATCAGTCGATAACAGGACTTGCTACTGAGTTAAGGGTTCCGGGTTTGATTTACATTATAGCCGAAGATTTATTATTGGTGAAATTTTGTTAACTCTTTCACAGTGATAAATTAACCTACGAGGACTTTATGTTGTGTTTGTCCTAGTCTAGAATTAGATTTCAGTGCAAATGAAGCAAAGTCATTCCTACCCAGTCGGTAGTGGAAAAATATATTCCTTGAATAAAAAAACCGAACCAGCCCTAATTCTGAAAACTGTTATGGATTGATCTAAAGGAGGTCTACCATTAGACACTTCTAGTCGTCTTATATTTAAATAAATATACTTTTTTATAGATCTTTCTTTAATAGATCAAACAAACTCGTCTAAACTTTATCATGCAACTATATGGTTTTATATATATATATATGCTAACTCCTATGCAACCAGTTGTACAAACATGTTTGTACAGTTTTACTCTCCCGGTGCTGTAACCTAAAACTTTGAATACAATTTATGTTATTATCATAGTTTTCCGGGCGTAAGTGTAATGGTATTTTGTATTACTATTGGTCCAAACAATCTGTTTGTGCAGTTTGGGCTACGAGATCCAGAACACTGTAATGTCCCAACTTTTAAATCTTATGTTGCTACGAAAAGTAAGGATGAAACCACTGCTTTATATATATATATATATATATATATATATATTTAAATTCGGAATATCTCGTTGTTTTTAACATTAGTTTTAATTATTAATTTTCATTTTTGAATATCTAAGCCTTTAGGGATTTTTGGAAATCAATTCACTTCTTTTATATTAAAGTTCCTTATAGGGTGCGTTGTACGATGAAACAAAACGTAAAGAGCTGATCTAACAGTCGAGTCTTCGTTCTAAGAGATATACACATTTTCCTTAGTACATAGCGGTTGCATTGTCCAGCCAAATAGAAATTTAGGTTTCAAACTACTCTCATGTGATAAGTCAAGATTGCCATTCCACTCTGGTGCAATCGACGTAGTCATCAGAATTTTAAAAAGACGCAAGTAAGAAACGAACTCTCACTGTTACACAAGAAGGAGACACTTAGTGACCGAGGTGGCAACAAGGCGTGTTTTACTAACTAGATACGGGTTGTTTGTACAAGATGAAATTATTAATTATTATAGTAATACATATACAATAGTACGTTTTAACAATCTTATAAAAGTGATCAAAGTATATTTATCTTATAATTGGGAATTTCCCTATATGATAATCACGTCGATAAAAGAACCTGAGCTATCCAGGAATGTATATAAAGATTTAAGTCGTATTTGTGAATTCATCAATTGGTTACCTGAGGAAGGCGTCACTAAGATTCTTCAATTGATGACCATCGAGGGACTTTTTTTGTAAATCTTCAACATCCTGTATGTATATAAATATATATAAACAAAATATAATGATGATAGTATATTTATTTATGCCATATATATATGTATTTATATATATGTTAAAATAACATAAATGTCTTAAGGATTCGGTGGTCTTATCACATGACAACCTCTATCCGTAAAGTTGACACCCTTTTCGACGAACATACTATGGTCGCTCAGTCGGTATGACTTGATTGCAAGCTGACATAATAGTATTTTTTCATTCAAGTCCAAGTTCTGAATATGGTATGTTTTGATGAGGTAGTGATATATATGTATACCTTTAGCAAAAGTTGATACACAAAGATTCATACTGAACATATGCAAGTTGGCATTAACTAAAGTAACTGAACATAAGTTTATTTACATAAGCCATGTTTATATTTAAGCTTATACAAAATGTGGAGGAGGGATGTAGCTGCCTATGAGTTAATATAGGCTTTTATAATAGCAATAGTTTTTCTTAAGTATATTTTAATTAACTGATATTTAAAATAGAATGTATGTTAATTTGGTGTCTACCTGTTGTCTAAAACTAAAGCTATGTTTGGGGAAGTTGAACATAACTAATATATTGTTTGTGTGAGCTTATAGTCTATAACACACTGTGATTAATTTGTTTGTTCAATTTAATATTCATTTCATTTTCATAAAAATATTTTTAATTCCCAAATATACCATTGTAACAATGTTTATATAGGCACGCAATAAACAATTTTAAATAATTAATCAACTTTTGAAATATTTCCATAGAAAACATAAGTGCTAGCATTACTAGTCAAGTAAACTTTAATTTATATTTTAATTATTAATGACATAAATATTTTCAATAATTCACGATTATTTTCAAGTGGAATGTATATATTTGAGATAAAGTGACACATTAAATAAATACTTAGAAGTACGTTTGGTTTGATTTATAATTAATGCAAATTAATTTAAAGAATCTTTCAACTTTGCCAAAAAAATAATTTCCTGATAAGGTTAAAATATTTTCACTTCCTGAAACAAAATAACTTTTAAGATCGTCCACGAATAATTTTACTTTATATGTTCCACTGGATATTATCCTGAGATAAAGAATTACACCTTCAAAATTAATGGGATATTTTAGAGGTAAGCTTCTATGCTTAGTGTTTATGTGAAGAAAAGAGTTAACTATCGAAAATTTGGTATTAAAACACTAAAATTTGATTGCGTCAGGATAGGAAAATAAATAAAACAAATCAAGAAGAAATACTATTTAGTATGAGTGTTATATATAGTTTCAAGGGAATTATGTGTATAGTTAAATATCTTTAAATGTATTGTAATATTAACTACAAATAAAATTTATAATACTCATACTAGAAATCTGAGACGAAAAAAGTTTAACGATTCTAACCTAAAGAATTAATAGACAATTTTTCCCCAAGTTTAATCAGCCTAAGGATTAATTGTGGCAAAAAGGAAGGCAAATGTTGGAGACAAAAAATTGAGACTAAGGGTCGGCACCATCTATTGAAATAAAAAGATCTATTTTAAACATCAATTATTCACTTACAGATGTATACATATTGTGTAGATTATATTTCTAATACAAAATTATGGATTGTAAATAACGATTAAAATATACGTGGAAAACAACACCCAAGTCACAGACATGTAACTAAATTAATCAAAATGTTGCAAATATGAAAGTGAATTGATATAATTTTTCTGTTTAATTAATGTTTGATATTGGTTTAGATAATATAAAAACAATGGAATACAAACAAATTTTACGTATCTTTTTATAAAATAATTTCTAAAATAACAAAGATTCCATCCAAAATCAAAATTACTCAAATATACCAGAGCTAACAAATAAAACTAAGCTCATAATAAGTGAATTGCTCAAAATGCCTCTTTATTGGATTGTGATCAATATTGATCATATTAGCGAATTTAAAATTAAAACAGATACATTTCTATACGCTCATAGTGATCATCTTGTTCCAGTAATTTATTTTCAAGAAATTTTTAATGATAACCATTTTACTACTTCTAAGTGACAAGACAACATGGAAAATAGTTAAGGATTTATCGTTGTCATTATCAAAACAAGAGGTGAATGTTTTGTTAATAGCAACTGAACATACTCTCCAATCTGGAACCCAAGAGCTTTCTTCCTTCTGGTCAACCCCCAACTGTGAAAGAGAAAACTGACGAGATGGTGGAAATTTTTCGAGACGGCTGGTAAAACATTAATATACTCTACTTATTGATTATATTCAAGTTCAAAAATTAATATGGGATGGCCTATAGGAATAAGTACTGTAAGGAAACTACCAAATTACAAATACAAACTTATAATCCATTTTTAAATAGTAAAAATATTATAAATAACAACTCAGATTATTTAAATATATTAAGACCTTTATTTACGAATAAACTATCTAATACTCAAGGCTATAATATAACCACGGTAAAAAGATGCACTTTTTTAAAATTCAATTATCATAAAGAAAATGCAATGGCTGAGGGACGTGAGGTAGACATAAATAACTTAATAATGAAGAAGATAAATGCTACTTTGATTTACACACCACCCAAAGCAAGTGACAGAAAATTCAATACTTTCAATCAAGTAGTTTTAAAAATGGACCTATACAGCCCCACAACCTTGACCAGACATCATACCCTCATGTCAAAGTGTGCATTACTGTAATTACACCAACATTGCAAGAGATACCAAGATATATGAACATTGTTTTACCTTTTACAAAGGATGTATGAAGACTTTTATTTACAATCTTTTGTGCAACGGGTGTTTGGAAATTACTTTCTCATCTTGATATGTTTGAAGGAAATGTAGAGCATCTCAAAGATAATTTCGTAGAATCATTAAGATTAGTCATTCTAGGATCAACGCAGTGTAGCCTTCTTTTGTCCCTCAGAGGTTGATAATCACCTTAATTTTGTTTCTAAACATAATATTTAATAATTCTTATTAAGGTTGTTTGACAAGATATTAGGCAAGTTATTTGGCCACCACAAATATTCTCCTGATTTTAAGACATTGAGTCCATGTATTATGATCTTAAAGTCTCTACATTTCATTAATTAGTTAAATGGATATTTTAATCAAAAGCGCATATAAAGAATCAATTTTTCATAACCTTTATAAATAAATTTGTTTTAATTCCCGATGAAAACGAAGCCCTTTGTATGATATCTCAAGACATAAATGTGTGTAGACTAACGTTTAAAATATATGGACTATCCATTGTAAACCTGTCGACTATTCTCCTTTGCTTCACGTTGTGGATGACTGCTACGCTTCCCATTATGGAGGCATTGACTTGGGAGACAGAAACTCAACCTTTATTGCAGTATTAAGTTCATCTCTTCAAAGAATGGTCGAAGGTGGTTTCATTGAGGATATGAATAATTACGTTATTTTTAGCGTTTTTTTCTCATCTTCGATGACTAAAAGTTTTGTTGAACCAGAGGTTTTAATATTGGAGCACCTCCAAACTCCATTTTACGTTCTCATCATTGGACTATGTTTAAGTGGGGTGGTGTTCGTTACCAAGGCAATTTGGTTTCATCTTGTTGTTAATAAATAATTTATTAGTAATATTGGTAAACATTTAAGATTATAAATTGAAGTGTTTTGGGATAGCTATGATAGACTGAGAATAAAATGGCTTACGCTAAAAAATATAAATGCCATCGTGCCATATGTAGATACAATTTTAAGTATTTTTAACTATTTTGTTTAAACATAACTATTTCGTGTTAAATTCAATCAAAAACCTCGAGCTTAGACTATTTAAGGAGTAGATTGACTTTATTTTGACCCTACTCACACCATGATAGTACAGAAATGGGGTATATATATATATATATATATATATAGATATATATAATTATTCGTTGGATGCAGAAAAATGTTTTGAAAATACAAAATATTTTGTTTGTGCCAGCCGTTGATTTTTGTGATAATACATAATATATTGATGTTGGAAGAAGTTGTGTCTCTTATAATGAAAATGGAAATTTATATCTTCGTGAAATGTATGGGAATGTACTAAATATTTAAATTAGATATATCCCTACCAATTTTACAAATATCTTATTTCTGTGGCCAACAATTATCACCTCTGATTGATGTAAAATGTAAAGTAAAGTTGGTGGTAGTAAGATATTTCTCTACTTGACATGCTATCAATTTTTAAATAATTAAAGTGTTTTCCAATTAGATAGATTATTACGTATTATTGATAAGATTTGGTAAAGAAAAGTAACTATTTAAAAATAAGTATTACTACACAACCAAAGCAATTTCACATATAGTTCATGGTAATCTAGAATAAAATTTTCAAAAATTACTTTTCAGAAAACCACGCTTAAATAAAGTTTCCTAAAAAAATATTCAAAATGCACACTATGCTGATATTTAAACTCAATTATTGATTATTTTTTTAAACTCAAATGTTCAAAAACTAATTATTAGTAAGCTTGCAACAAAATAAGTTCTTTATATCTGTATAAATTAAAATAAATTTTCATCTACAATGTAAACCAGAATACATGTATAAGTATTGAACTATATTGTATATTATATTGTTAATTTTTTAATATTTCCTTGGTGAACCTTTTATACTCGCATACAATTTAAAAAAATAAGAGACGATTTATATTTACTATGCAACAAAAATACTAGGTATCAATTTTCAGCAAAAGATATATCAAGTTATTTATGGATTTTTTAAAAATCAGTCACCATTAAAATCTATCATTAAGTTATTTAGGAGAAATAATATACAGCCTTATTCATGTAAAGATAATACAAAATACCCATTTAAACCAAATCCCTAAAATCAGTTTTAAAATATTAGTCGTTGGTAATCTACTTCTAAAACAATGTCACTGAAATACCAGTAAAAAGTACTATTTTTTTATGTAAAACTCTCCCCAGATTTCCACTTTAAAAATCAGTTAGGACAGATTTTTGAGAAAGATTGGATTTTTCAAAAGTGTACATATATAAACTTACGATAATTAAGCTCTACTCACACTCTCCTCCCATCTACCACCATCAAAAATATATTTGTCATATCACACACACTTCAAATATTTAAATACTACTTTTATATAAAATCTAAAGTAAATTGGAATTTTCCTAATAACATGTAAGTAAATTACATTTAAATTAATGTGGTCAAATGGAAATATCCCTTTTTAATGCTGTATAAAATTTAATGGTGGTATCAAATGTGCACCTAATCCACTAAACTGTTTCATATCCAAGCTCAAGCACAGAAATAAGAATAAAATCCCCTTTTTTGTGTTTAGTTACACAAGAAACATTAATATGAATGATAATCTTGAGGTCGAAAATATTCATTATTACAAAACTATGTTTTTAAATGAAAAAGTAAAACTTGATATATTATGTTTTATAAAGAAAAGATTACAAAAATAAAATGTTAGCCCCACTAAGTGATTCACTAAGAGATACAACCTAAAAATAAAAATATGAACCATTCCAATCAAACAGTGAGGCTATATTTTTTGGGTTTTTTCCTATCTACTAAAAAGTTACAAAAACTGACTTTGCTCCTCCATGGAAGCACTGATAGAATTATAGCTAATGTATTCTAAACTTGCTAACATATTAACATTTTTCTATTTTTAGGTCAAAGTGAACTCCCTTAGCTCTTACTCAGAATGGAATTATTAACTCCCATTTATTAAGGAATTCCTATTTTGCTACAATATCACTGATTTGTCTATTTATCAATATGTATTCAGACCAAAATGTGTGTATTTTCAATAAATGCACCACTTTTATCTATTTATGTCAAGAACAATATTTCAAATAACATCTCGTTTAAATATTTATATAAAGTATATTATTTCAAAAATTGTCTTTTTTATTTATTTATATCCAATATAGGTTTTTAAATAGCACCTCTTTAACTCTTTAAATAAAGAATAATATTTCAAATAGCAACTCTTTACCTCTTTAAATAAAGAAATATATTTCAAATAGCATATCTTTTATATATTTATATATAAAATAAAATATGTTATATAACAACCCTTTGCTGTATTTATATCAAGAAAAATATGTTATATCATTTTAAAGTATTTCATATAGCAAATCTTCGAGTATTTTAAAAAGTAAATTATTTCATAGAGTAACACATTTATGTTGTTTTATAAAGTTAAATATTTCTAAGAGCAACTCATTTATGTAAAGTACAATATTTTAAATAAAACATCTTTTATGTATTTATATAAAGTAGAATATTTCAAATATCACATTTTTGATCTATTTATATTAATTAATCAAATAATTAAAATATCAACTATTTTATGTATTTACATAAAGAAAATATTTCAAGTTGCAGCTCTATTATGTATTTATATAAAATTAAAAATGTTTAGCTAGCACCTCTTTATATATTTTTTTAATCACTTCCACTTTGTATTATGAGAGTGACAAGTAAAATGTTTTTAAAAAATCTATCCTATGTGTTATTTATATACTTTAGGTAGCTATTACACCATATTTAAATTTGTTAGGAATAATTTAATAAAATATATATTTAATTAAACTTAATTAAAACAGCATACTTTGTGTAATAAGAGAAATTATCGTTTAAATTTACATAAAAATCTGTATTAAAGCTCTGAGTATCTCGGATGTTTACACAATGCCTATATATCTTTGCATTCAAACCTCATTTCTCGAGAACAATGAACCTGAAGAATGAATCAAAACAAACAAAATATGAACACGATTCACTGGTGGTTCACTAAAACAGGGAGGCAAATGTACAAGTGTGAAAGCAAACATTGCTCATTACAAACAGTATTGCGTTATATTTATGCAAAACATTTTTTGTCAGCTGGATTTAAATTTGACGATTTTATTTTTAAATAATTAAAGTCCTCATTAGGATTTTTGGACAGAAAAAAAATATCCTTATTGGATCTAAAAATCGATTTCCGGTTAAAATATTCGACATTTTATCAGTGGTTTCACATTTTATAGTTATAGAATTTTTAATAAATCCTTTATTTATAAATTTAGACCAATAAAAAGGTAAATAATAACTATTGAGTCTAGAATGATTGTGACAGATCATTGAGGTACAAAGAAAATGTGACGCCCACCACTAGGAAGGGTGCATGTGAAAGAACAACCATGGGTTCACAAGAGAAGATAATATTTTATTACAATTTG
>CABEEJ010009861.1:3497-16596 GCA_901482245.1 Timema douglasi
TCCCCCAGCCCCCCCCCCCCCTGTGAGACGGGGCTTAGAATAGTCCCCCAGTAACCCTTGCTTGTCGTAAGAGGTGACTTAAAGATTACGCTTCTATGCAGGACGTACCTCGTGCAGTTTAAACCTATCCTATATCCTTTTTTCACCTCCTTTTTTCTTCTTTCCGTTTCTCTTACCTTCCTTCTTCTCCCTTCTCTTACTTTCCTTACTTCTTTCTTCCCTTACCCCTGCCGTTCAGTCCTGCAAGGAAGCTTTTGGCCTCTCCGTTGACGACCTTGGCAGCTGACCCGGCTCTCCTTGAACAATTATTGGATATCACTGTAGCATTTAGCTACAAGCATAGGAAAGTCAAGTCAGGAAAATATACAACTTCCCTCGTTTCACCGTCCCTGCGTCTCAGACTACGAGTCGGAGAGAAAAACAACAACACAACCGAGCATAGCCGCGCCACGAGATAGACTAGCCGCTGCCATCAAGGTTCAAACGGCGCCCACTAGAGTGCGTCACACAACCAAAGGTGTTCCAAAGAGCTTAAGCTGTGAGGAGAGGTTTATATACTATAATCTATAAGGTTTCAGTTGTTTGGAGTGTATAGTATAAGTTATTGTTGTCACGCGCATTCCCCCCTTTGTGATCCATATATATTCCCCCACCATGTATCCTGTTCTCCAATGTTCTCTAGGTTTTCTTGTATATATAGTGCCGGCGGGGCAGCTTGTCGGCACTCTTGGACTTAGATTGAATGGAGGAATAAGAATCTAAGGCTTCAGATAGTTAAAAATGTAAGAATAAATTTCTTTTTCGGATTAGTATTACTTAATCATTATTAATTATTTAAAAAAAATAACTTTTCAAAATTCTTGTTTCGGCAATATATTATTAATATTGCAAAGGGAAATTTATAATGCATAAAGATCTTAGATCAATGTTGAATTTTGTCACGTATGAAAAAAGTCTATTATTATATGGATATAGATACTTGATTTATTTTTGTGGGTATCGATACTTAATTTACTATTGATGATATATACTTAGGTTATTTTGGCGGAGATCGACTAGTTTGAGTATATAACTTCTGATCTGACTGTGAGACGGAAGAAACTTTATAATGAGGGCTAATATTAGTATTTTTCAGCCAATTTCAGTTTTGTCGTCTATAAATATAACAAAACAGGTTTCACTTGTAGCTTAAAATTTATTCTTAAAATATATATTGACCTTATTATGATTGTGCAATTTAGTTATGACTTTATGTATAATGGTAATGAGTATAGTGGATTTAGAAAAGATGAGGGAAGTTTTAGAATTCATTTGTAAATAAGATATAAGTAAGTAAGATATATTTTGTAATTGATATTTGTTTTCGAGGGTCACGTTACCTTTACTAGTTTGTTCCGTGTGGACAGAAATGATATAATTATTATTGTTCTTTTCTGATGCAATTGTTTTGAGTGTAAATCTGCATTTAACCTTGATATATTTTTTACATCAATCATTCTACAACTTAAAGATTTATTAATATATATATATAGTTCAAACTTATTCATATACTTATACTTATATATTTAATTATGTTATTTATAAATAAATATCAACAATGCAACTTCATTTTTTTAAATGTTTGTAATAGAGATAATACCCTTAGGTCATATGTGTGTTTTTCTTATATATTTCTTTGTGGGTACACACACAAACACACACATATATATATATATATATATATATAATTTTCTTTGAGGACGACCGTCAACATATTATTCCCGCAACAGGTGTGAGTTGCGTGCTCTGAGTTTCGAATGTTTATACTCAGACATTCAAATCAAGAACTCCAGCAGTTCACTCCTATTTCCCTTTTTGATGTTATTCATTTGGGCCTCCTATTGTGGTTAAATTTTGCTAAGGAGAGTTCACTACTGCACTCGATCTCCGTCATGAGAGTGCGCCGGTTGTAATATCTTAGTAGAAGGGCCTTAGGGATGACAATAACCGGATACCCTACTTTGAGAAAAGACCGGTTGTGTTAATGAGGGTCCGGACGTAAAATTAGCACTTTCCTGCACCCACTTGCTGCGATAACCTCTCTCATGGCGCTTCCCCATGGGAAAGTTGTCATGTCTAGCGTCGTGTGTGACTCCCTGTCAGAAGCGTTAACAGGGCCACATGTGGTAGAACCAACTTGGATCACCCTGGGTCTACGACCCGAGTACTGTGCAGGCTGCCCCCAACATAAGGCATGGCCAACTCCTTTGTCGTAGCTGACAACTTACTGTCTGTTGGCACCGCACTGCCAAATCCTGCTGGCAAATCACTGCCTGGACCCCCCCAAAGGACCGTATTATTGATAAGATGTGGAAACGGGTAAGGCCGTCCAGACCTGTTTTGGAAAAAAAAAATCCAGGAAGAGGTGAGGCCCCATCCCCGCTTCCTGGTGATGTCTCGAGTAGACGAAAGTGAATATCTGAAACGTGTTAGCCCATTTACTCTCGAAAGAGTGATAAATTGAGCAGCAAAATCAGACGTTTTAATAAGGAAACTGCGTGATTGTACCATTATGATTCAGACTACGAGTGACACACAGTCCTCAAACATAAAGGCGATCTCTGAAATACCAATGAGTAATACGGCTTATATACAGGTGAAGGTGATGCCTCACAGGTTCCTCAATGTTTGAAAGGGAGTGGTCACTCATTATGACCTCAACTGCGTAAGCATTAAGAATATCTGTGAGGAGCTTTCCCCTCAGCATATCACCAAGGTTTACTGTATCATCACCAAAAAGAATGAACAAGAGAAAAAGACAGATACATATATCCTTACTTTGGCGACTCCCACCCTTCCAAAGTAGATTCGAGCAGGCTTCCATGTGCTCAGAGTCCATCCGTAGGTTCCCAATTCTCGGCGCTGTTTTCTGTGCCAGGAATTTGGGCATACGAAGCTGAGATGTCGTGGAAAGCCAACCTGTGTAGATTGTAGACAGGAAACTCACGATAAACCGTGTGATTTTTATAAGTTCTGCGTCAACTGCAAGAGTCCGCATTCTGCTTACTTGATCTCGGGCCTGTTCAAAATGGAAGACGGAGAAATAATTCTTGTAGATTCAATGTGAAAAGAAGATCTTTTATGCCCAGGCACGCAAGGAATATGTATCCAGTCAAGCTCCAGTATTTCAGACATCGTATAGACAAATTGTTATCCAGAACATAAATTGCCTCAACTGCAATTGCGCAGTTAATCTTGCTAAGACGCCTACGTGCCCCGTACCACTCGTTATTACTCAAGATATGCAAAGACAACCAGAACCAACTATGGTGGTGCCAAAAATTGTACAGGTGGTGACACACTCACTGAAGTCGCCTCCACCACCTGAACCCCCTAAGCCCTCTTCGGGGCCCTACATTACGTGCGGCCATTGTCGAGCCACCCAATCCCGCCGCTGGAACTCCGGAGGCTGGGATGAGTGGCGGTACAGGTGTGGCTGCAAAGGCGAGTCCCACTGGTGCCTTGAGGAAGGACCAGCGAGGGACCACCGAGAAAATTATTGTAAAAAAAGCCTTCGCGTAAGGATCCACTGATACTGTCTCTCTAGGATAAATCAAAGCCTCTACTTAAGCGGGAGGTCCAGGAGAGACTGAGAAAGGCAAGAAGGCCTAAAAAGGCCCTCAATCAATTTTTATTTTTAAGAGATCGTGTTATGGATAGCGAGGATAATTAAATTTTATATTAATAAATAATGTCGCTACTACAATAGAATTGTAGGGTTTTCTATGCTAGTGTAGAGGAAATTAAAACTAATAATTTCTTCCCTCCATCCTCCCATCTTGTGTTTGCATGAGACCCACTTCCACCCAACTGACAACCCGATGCTTCCTGGATACAATGTATATCGTACCGACAAGCCATTCTTTGATTGGGCTAGTGTACCCTCTGCCATCAACCTAACCTTATGTAGCCCCGGGATCGCTGCTCACTTCCTTTGGGAGGTTCACTTGGGGCTATGTGGCAGCGATCATTTTCCCATTCTGCTTTCACCATTTCAAGATCCCCCCAGTACAGATTGGTTACCACAAAGGGGTGCTTAAACGTGCTGACTGGGATAAATTCCGTGAGCTCACCGTATTTGATGAACCCCATTCTCCTGACGTCGATGTTAAGGCTGGGCATTTTACTTTGATAGTCATCGTTGTGGCGAGGGTTTCCATCCCTAAATCCCTACCAAATCCGTGCCACCATACTGTTCTCTGGTGAACTAGACGTGTCGGTTGGCTATCTATGACCATCAAAGGGCCCTACTTCTATTTCATCGACGTCCTACTTCGGAGAATCTGGAGTCATTCCGGGTTCTACGTGCTCGAGTTAACCGTGTTATTCTAGAAAGCAGAAGAGAGTCTTGGAGACAGTTTATTTCTTCCCTTACAATTTCCACTCCCACAACTGAGGTTTGGGACAATATTCGTAAATTATGTAGAAGCAAATATTCCATTAATAATATACCTGCCCTCATGTCTAACGGTTCACTTGTCTCCTCCCCTGTGGAGGTCATCAATGTATTGGGCTCGATGTTCTTCTCAATTTATAGCACTGTGAGCTACTATAACGAGTTCATGGTGCATAAGCGGAACATCGAGTGCCATACTATTTATTTTGGTCAAAGTCGGGGGGAGGATTATAACTACCCCTTTACTATAGATGAACTGAC
Organism: Timema douglasi; assembly: GCA_901482245.1. Taxonomy (NCBI): domain Eukaryota; kingdom Metazoa; phylum Arthropoda; class Insecta; order Phasmatodea; family Timematidae; genus Timema; species Timema douglasi. The sequence goes on from CABEEJ010009861.1 coordinate 8,194, forward strand.
CTCTGCTCTGTCCCAGGCGGGCAGCACAGCTCCTAGACCGGACGACATACGTTATGAAATGTTGCGACAGGTGCGCCCTGCCCGACAGACATTTCTTTTGGACCTCTACAATAGTTTATGAAAATGTAACGTTGATTGACATCAACATTACAAGCATGAAGGATATACTAGTGAATGAACACTATTTCTACAACACCGAAGAATAAACAATACAGTACTCACCAAAATGCCCCGTTTCTCGGTCAGTGTGTCTCGAGTATCGTCAACAACATCCCTGCCCGCACGCACTATATCCACACCGAGTGTGTAAACATGACTAAAAGAGTGATAGGTGTGGCAAGTTGAGCGCGAGGTCACCCATTGCATCATGGGAGTGACCTCGTGATGGACACGTGATGTTCTACGCACCCCTCCAATGATCTAGTTGTTTCCTTTGGTGACTTACTGCCCCTTTCCCTCTGTTCCGTGTGATTGTTCTTCGATGTTATTTTGTTCCCCCTATGTTCCCCTCCTCTTAGTGAATAACGGTTTATATACTGGTGCTGTGTGTGTGGTAAATTCACTTCTTGAATCAACCGTGTCTTTGACACTTGCTCTAGGATGGAATTTTTCCCAAGGTATAAATTCATTTTTGGCTGTACTAGTTAAAATTACACTTTCGGAATTATGTTATAAATTTAATTGTAAATTTTATGCTAGGTATAAATTCCTTTTCAGCTAGTACGATACAAAATTGATTTTGGACTTACATCTGTTATTTTGGGTTAATTCTTTACCTTTGTAAAAATGAAGAATTACGTAGCCCAACATGGCGTAATATATTTTATTACAGGTTAATTTTATTACTGGGATTTTTTGCCCCTCCGGCTTGGTAAATAATGGTTAGAAAGAATGAGGGACATTATCTTTGTAGGTTTTTATCTTACATTTTTGAAGGCGTAATGCCTGGGTAATATGGGAAATGTTTATAGCCCGTACGGCTAGATATTGTTTTGTATTTATTCTTATGGCTAAGTAAATCATGAACTATCTCATTTAATGAAGAAGATAGATTTTGGTTGCCATGAATAGTTGTGTTTGTAAATTGTAACTCTAAGGGCCAGTTTCATAGTCAAATTTAGTACGCCTCAAGTGCGGCGCTACACTAAATACATGACGACACCTACCTAAACTCGAATGGAATGGGCCGTTCTCACATAGGAAACTGGCCCATTCCATTCTGGTTTAGGTAGGTGTCGTCATGTACTTAGTGTAGCGCCGCACTTGAGGCGTACTAAATTTGACTATGAAACTGGCCCTAAGTCATATGGTATAGTCCGTTTTTGAAATGTGGATGGTTAGCCTGTGGAGGCTGGTTATTGTTGTCAGTACATTGCGGGTTGCCGCAGAGACCCATTGAGGGGTCGTATATTTATCTTGAAAGTAATTGTTAGGACAAATGTTGTTATGACAACGGTACAACTGTATGATCATGGGCATAGCCCCGTTCTTCATATATCCATATTTACATATTATTTTTTATTATCTATTGTTACCTATATTCATATATATATATATATCTACTGTTAATTTTTTCTAAATAAATATTGATTTACTTCATATGCAATCTTTGATTTACTATTGCAGGTTAAAAAAGTCATTGTTTTTACTCTAAGGATTCTCGCCCCTTTTTCCCTTTGACGGATAGTACAAAATAACGGGTGATGGTTGGGAAGGCTTCATGACAGCAAATTGTTGTTTAGGTCAAACTGAAGGCTTATTAATTTTTATGTGGTCCTAATGCTCTTCTGCAATTTAATCATTTGTTATATTTTTTTGACCCTCTTTAGTTTATGTATATGTACCCCTGCCCTTGTCCATTAGAGAAGGAGGGCGGTACAAAAATATCATCATTTCCCATCACTATGGAGGCAAGCAACCGTAATACCCATTCATAAAAGTGGCAAGGATAAATTAGCGTCAACTAGCTATAGACCGATAGCCTTAACTAGTTGTGTATGCAAAATATAGGAAAAAATGATCAATAAACTATTTATATGGCATTTAGAATCCCGCAATCTGCTATCTAATATCCAATGTGGTTTTCACCTTAACCGATCCACGGTGGATCACCTTGTTCGCCTTGAGACAGCAGTTCGTGAGGACTTCCTCCATAAACAGCACCTCTTAACTGTATTCTTTGATTTGGAGAAGACATACGACCCCACTTGGTGGCACGGTATTTTAAAGACGCTTTTTAATTGGGCGTTCCGAGGGAACCTCCCTGTTTTTATATCTAATTTTATGTCGGTCAGACACTACCGGGTAAGGTTGAATAACACCGTATCCGATAATTTTATTCAAGAAAATGGGGTATCTCAGGGTAGTATTTTGAGCTGTACATTGTTTGCTATTGCACTAAATAGCATTGTTGACAACGTGCGCGTACCTGTCCGTTCATACCTTTTTGTGTATGACTATGCAATTTATTGCAGTTCATCGAGTTTCCATAGGGCTGACCGGCAGATACAACTCGCTCTAGGCAATCTCTGGTTGTGGGAATTGTGTAGTGGCTTTCGCTTCTCCGCAGCCAAGACAACGGTTGCCAACTTCCATAGATTACGCGGAATACAGCAAGCCCCAATATTTTAATGAACAACATTGTTTTACCAGTCTCATAAGCCGCAAGGTGCCTGGGGATTTTATTTGATTTTAAATTAACTTGGACTCCCCACATCAAAGACCTGAAAGCCAGGTGTATAAAAGCACTCAACCTGCTCAAAGTGGTAAGTGGTCTGTCCTGGGGTGCTGATAGGGAAACCTTGATGCGCCTGTGTAGGGCCTTGGTAAAATATAAACTAGACTATGGATTTTTTTTTACTGATCAGCTAGACCTTAGGCGTTACAGATGCTTGATAGTGTCCACCATGCGGGAATACGACTGTCTACTGGTGATTTCCGTACCAATCCAGTCGTCAGCATTTGTGCCGATGCTGGTGAGCCCCCTCTTCCTTACCGGCAGTCATATCTTCTGCCATCTTACGTGTCGAAACTTCATTGCATGCCAGATCATGTTGCCTACCATCCTGTGTTTCATCCCCCTAATCGTGTCTTGTATGAAACCAAATGGCGTAGTACAAGGCCGGTTGGGATCAGTTGTCGACACGCGTCGGATAGTTCTGCCAAAGGCTATCCCCACATCCCCAGGTTGAGTTTCTCCCTGGAAGATACGCCTACTTCAATGCCATTTTGATCTTGCCAAGTTTCCTAAAGCGACCACTCCATACTTTGTATATGAGAGAACCTTTAATGATCTCCTAGCAACCCGCTTTCAGGGTTTTAAACGTATTTACACGGTTGGCTCAAAATGCGGGGCCTCCGTGGGATCCGCCTTTGTTGTGGAGGGATCAAATTTTAAAATTGGTTCACCTGGTGAATCCAGTGTTCTTACGGCTGAATTACACGCCATTTTTAAATATTTATATTTTGTTTATCGTAATTGTCATCGTTCTGTTCTCATCTGCATGGATTACATGAGTGCTATATTGGCATTGTCCACTATCTACTCCTGGAATCCCTTCGTGTAGATGATACATGAGCAAATTTTTAAAATTGATTCATTAAGCGCCCGGCTCGCCTTTTGCTGGATTTCTGGTCACGCTGGTCTTTCAGGAAATGAACTGGCGGACTCCCTCCGGAGGCGAGTCTGGGTGTCATGCTTTTAGATCTAACGGGTTATGTTTGGCGTGGGGTCTTACGCACCTGACCCGAGTAGTGGGTTTCAACCCATGCCCAGAACAAGCTGCGGTCCATCAGGGACGGTGTGTCACGGTGACCCTCTTCTATACGAAAGTCTAGAAGAGAGGAGGTCATCGTGACGAGACTCCACGTCGGGCATACATTTCTAACCCACGGATTTTTATTAAGAGGGGACCCACCTCCAGTGTGTGAATTTTGCGATGCTCCCTTTAGTGTGTAACACATTTTGGTGAAGTGTGCCCCTATTCCCCTGGCTCTTGAATTTAAAGATGACCTTCGCTTTTTTATTACACTACATTGTAGAAGGAGATATTTGTTTACTCAACTTTTTACGCCAGGGGAATCTTTTAAGTGCCATTTGAGTCAGTTTTGTAAAGTTAATTATCTGAATTTTATTTCATATTGAAAGCTTTTTAATATTTTAGTATACTTTAATATGTTTGTTTTGTCGTTTTAACAATTTTAGTACACTTATTGTGCCTCAATGTTCAGTTGCCCTTTGTATCTTTCCTCCGCACTTGCACCGGTCACGCCAACCACCCTCTCTACTGCCTGGACCTCCACACAGTCCATGTTCTCTGAGCCGTCCGTGACGATTTCCCCACCGTACTCAGAGCCAAAGAGAACTCCGCTCTCCATTGGCTCGCATGATGGGCACTGTCTCTCACGTTTGCACGCACCAATGGGAAGCCCCTGTTTCCCCCATTGGACAAGGCCAGGCATCAGTGTAGGGTATATAACACATTGATTTCTGGAGTAGATTCAGCAGTTGCTCGGACCGATCCTCGACTATGCGTCCCTCGACTATGGATCCCGCTTGGGGCCAGCTGGCGTACACGTATATGAGGAGGATGCAGGCGTTCCATAGCGTGTGCCTGAGGGTCATTGTGGACGCACCTAGGTATGTCCGTAATGAGACTCTGCATCGCTACCTGGATATTCTTACCATCAAAGACCACTTCCAGAAGCTGGTGGAGCCCTTCTACGACAGACTTCCTGGTGCTACCAATACTCTTATACAGGGGCTTGGGAATTACGTCATCGACGTCCCAAAGTCCTGCTCGGATAAGCGAGTGGTTTGGGAGGCTATCACCCAGCCCCTCATAGAGTAGTGTCTCCACACGTAACTCTAAAAACCTTTATTCAGTTTTCCATCATAAATTCCATTTTCCCCTACCAATATTAATCATATGTTTTTCTTTGTACCAGAGCTTCGCGAAACACGACAACCCATCTTTAGAGTCAGAAACTACACGGTGTGACCAATTGGTTGGTACGTGTTAGAACTTGCTCTCGTGCTCCCCTTCAGGGTGCATCAGAGCATGCTATTGTGATTGTGATTAGAATCAGTGGTGACCCAACCCGGGTGAACCACCTATACAAAAGAGCTGAATAAATTGTCGTGTTTTGTAAAGAGCAATTTTGCCTGAACTCCCTCTCCTTCCGCCATCATCCCTTTACCTCCCACCACGACTCACGTTGCCGGGACTCCTCCTACCTCCCACCACGACTCGCGTTGCCGGGACCCCATCCTACCTCCCACCGTGACTCACGTTGCCAGGACTCCATCCTACCTCCCACCGTGACCCACGTTGCCGGCACTCCATCCTACCTCCCACCGCGACTCATGTTGCCGGTACCAGCACCTTACCACCCCACCTCGGGACATCCTTCTGTTCCACCACGACTAACGTTGTCGGAACAATCTCGCCAATCTTTTTCCTACCTCTACCTACACGGGTTGGAACACATCGTTGCCGTCGTCACATCAATCAGTTACTCCCGAAGTCCCAGCGAGTGATCAAATACTTTAACATGTTTGTTTTTCTTTTTTAAAAGATTATTATTTTAACATGTTTGTCTTGTCTTTTTAACTTACATATATTTTAATATGTTTGTTTTGTATTTTTATTGGAGTGATACACCTTTGGTTTTTTAAGCAGGTGTTTCACTCAATTTGTACTATGAGCCAATTTGAGCACTCCTATGGAGTGTTTAAAATGTGTATGCTCTTATATTGAGACATATACTTTTTATATTCGTATTTGTATATTGTGTTTTCACCTTTTTATAGAGACAGATGAATAATATTACTCTCTCTTATGGAGATTTTACTATGTATTCATATAATGTTAAAGGCCTAATGACCTCATTGTGTCGATGGGCCTCTGAATACTACTAATAATAATAGTAATACTCCACGGTAGACACTCTTCTTTATTCTTTAGTCTTCTTCTCAGAAGAATCAGATATTATCAGAGTATCCCATTTACGTATCTCGGAGAGAGTTGACTGAGTAACACATAAAATAAAAAATCATGGCCATGACAAGGTTTGATGTGGCATCTTTAGTCTGCTTCTGATCATTCTGCTTGTCCATCACGGCCACTCTAAAGGAAGTTTCCATTGCTACAAATCCTAATGGCAATATCTTCCTTTTACCTGTACAAATTCTACCTGCGATGTCTGCTCCAGTAAGTATTTCCACTGGCAGCTTGGAATCCATGGCTAACTGAATCTTGTGTCGTTGAAGCTCATCACCCAAGATAGAATCCAACATTACAGTAATGATGGTAGTTGATATTTTCCTATGATTAAAGGCTACTAAAGAACAGGATAATCATGATTTAAACTGAAAATATGTACCTTGAAACATTAATGTTTGATTGTTTCAATTGAACTAACACCGAATCAAATGTCTACAACACTATCTTCACGTAAATACTTATATTTAATTTCATCTGCTAAGTTGTGACAGATGTACGATCGTTTAGATACGCTATCAATCAAGATTCGGGTTTCAAGTAACTGATCACTATTACTAAATATACAACAAAAATACCTCACTGTAACAATACACTGTTAACATATTAACCCACAAGACAAGAGACACCTTATTTTGAACAGGATTTTATTATTTTATTCAAGTAAGTTTTACAGCCTTCAAACAATCCAATAAAGATGGACTACCTGCTTTACAAAATACGCAATCCTTACGTCCTGAGTATGTGTTCAAATTAATAAAGAGACAAGTAGCTGTAAAATATTCTATCGTGCTAGACTTAACTTCATTCTTACCTTTGGTACTGTCACCTATTCTGGATTGTAAAGTTAAAAGAGAACTAATTCATTCTTCACCTTCAACCTCAATTATCAAAATGTCATTAATAACTCCACTTGTTCATCTAGAGATTTAGATTGTACAGTAGTGGAGCATTTCCAAACTTTAAGAATATTAATAATAATCAATAATAATTAGGTAAAGGATTACAGCATTATTACCGGACACAATATTCAATATTTACAAAGAGCTTAACATAGTTTCAAGTTTGTCGTATAAAACGGATAATTAGGCCCTTAGATTGTTTGCAAGCTTTCAAAAGCTCCCTAGTAGTCGACAAGGACATCTGTATGACCAAACCTTTCTTTCAGAGCCTGGATAACCTTAACATAATTCTAACAAGATGGTACAGTAGGTGCACGGGATCTTTCATTATCAATTATTGATTGAAACTTGTCTTCATTACTCAAAGTCTAGTCTTCATGGATACGTCTAAGCTGAACACCTCCATTGGTTTACTCGTATGTCTACCATACTTCACAAATTCCAACTTGGAAAGGTGCAAATAATAATGCTTTCTATAGTTATTACCGGAACTCAACCTGTCTTCATCCATCTAACACTGGGAGCATTCACCCTGTCTTCATCCACCTAGCACTGGTAGCATTCAACCAGTCTTCATCCACCTAACACTGGTAGCATTCAACCTGTCTTCATCCACCTAGCACTGGTAGCATTCAACCTGTCTTCATCCACCTAACACTGGTAGCATTCAAACTGTCTTCATCCACCTAACACTGGGAGAACTCAACCAGTCTTCAACCCTAACACTAGGAGAACTCAACCAGTCTTCAACCACCTAACACTGGGAGCATTCAACCTATCTTCATCCAAATAACACTGGGAGCATTCAACCTGTATTCATCCACCTAACACTGGGAGAACTCAACCAGTCTTCAACCCTAATACTAGGAGAACTCAACCAGTCTTCAACCACCTAACACTGGGAGCATTCAACCTATCTTCATCCAAATAACACTGGGAACATTCAAACTGTCTTCATCCACCTAACACTGGGAGAACTCAACCAGTCTTCAACCCTAGCACTAGGAGAACTCAACCAGTCTTCAACCACCTAACACTGGGAGCATTCAAACTATCTTCATCCAAATAACACTGGGAGCATTCAACCTGTCTTCATCCACCTAACACTGGGAGAACTCAACCAGTCTTCAACCCTAACACTAGGAGAACTCAACCAGTCTTACACCACCTAACACTGGGAGCATTCAACCTATCTTCATCCACATAACACTGGGAGCATTCAACCTGTCTTCATCCAACTAACACTGGGAGAACTCAACCAGTCATCAACCCTAACACTGGGAGAACTCAACCAGTCTTCAACCCTAACACTAGGAGAACTCAACCAGTCTTCAACCACCTAACACTGGGAGAAATCAACCTGTCTTCATCCACCTAACACTGGGAACATTCAACCTATCTTCAACCACCTAACACTGGTAGCATTCAACCTATCTTCATCCACCTAACACTGGGAGCATTCAACCTATCTTCAACCACCTAACACTGGTAGCATTCAA
>CABEEJ010009863.1:6545-16584 GCA_901482245.1 Timema douglasi
TTTTTTTTTTGTTGGTTTATGACCTCATATAACACTAAGGCCTTTTATGAGGTTGTAAAAAAAGAAAAGAAAATGTTTGAACTGAAAAATAACGTATGAAATAACTCAAAATCTAACACGTCCACCCATGGAGGTTCATGAGGAAAAGCTAGGTGGAGTGTGTTGGATGGCGATATAACGAGAAGAAAACTAGAAAAATAGAAAGCAAGAGATAATAAAAGTTAACAAAACGAGTCATGGAGAAGGAACACGCGCTCAGATTATTAATGGGAATCCCCAATATACAAATAATGTGCATTCACGGTAACTTTGACTTTTAGGAAAATGGACAAATTATTTAAAAACCATCCCGTATTCATTGAGGTCGTGTTTTGTCATTCTTATAAGGAATGTCTGGATTTTAATGATCAGAAAACTGGAAAAAAAGATTTATCGTTACTAAGAATGCTACTAATTAAAATTAATTGAAAATTGACACTCGGATATGGAAATCGAACCCAGACAAAACCTTTGGCCTCAAGCGCTAATGCTCTACCACTGATTTATCTGGGACTCATCTCGTGCACTAGGTCATTTTTCACTCAAAGTTTAAGGCTAAGTCTGTGATGGACGTGTGAAACCATCAGTAACATACGAGTTAAACATATCTGAAACCATCAAATGCCACAGCCATATGTGACTCTTGTCCAAGGGTCGTTTTTAAGATAATTTAAATTAATTGAATTGTGGTAACCTCTATACGACCAGTGCCATAATGAAAATGATTTACAGCTTGTGTATTGATATTCGTTAAAAGTGCTACGGTACTATTTATAATTTACAAAAAAAATAACCTAAACTGTAAACGAACTGTAAACAAAAACTCAGAAAGATGTATAAGTGTATAGCTTACACAATGAAAATAATAATAGATATGTATGCCTTGAAAAATCTTTAGTAAATAAACACTTGCATTTCCTTAAACATGGACATTGGCTTACGAATACCTGCTCTAGACGCACTAGCTACCTCTATCACAGAAAACTTTCCAGCTTAGTTACAGTGCTTCACCGTTCACAATAAATTGTGGACTTTCCTAACATAAACGTAGAGAATATTCAAAGTTTTTTAAAGCCTACATTTTCTTGGCATCCGACGCATTAGCTCAGTTTGTAGCATGTCTGTCTACCGAGTTAAGGGTCACGGGTTCGATTCCCAGCGTGGCCGAAAAATGTTTCATTGGTGAAATTTGGGTTTACTCTTTCACATTTATATATTAATGGCCGAGGACTGGATGTTGTGCCTGTCCTAGTCTTAGGTTATATTATAAGTTATATGAAGTTAGACAGGCCTATCGATCTGGAAGTGAAAAATATATGGATAGAATAATAAAACAGACCCAGGCCACAGACTGGATATTGTAGTGGATGTAAAAAATTAACTTCTCAGTCCATCAATTGTGTGGGAGGAAAATGCTATGTTTGAGTACTGATGAATGTACTAAAATCGACAGTATTCAATATAAACATGAAAAAATGTTTAAATATTCAAGATGATAAATGACCTATAACTTATGAGCTATGTAGCGATGTCATGATATACTTTTTTTTTATCGATTCTAATCTGTTCAAATTGGATTTTTCTATTATCGATTTCAATTNTTTTTATCGATTCTAATCTGTTCAAATTGGATTTTTCTATTATCGATTTCAATTCTAGTACATTTCATAATTTGTTATTTTTCCAAGCATTAAACCTCATGTAAAAACACATTTACTCATCTTCGAAGCATATCGAAAAAACTAAAAAATGTAACTAATAATGAAAAAAAATTAATTTTTAGTTTTAACAAAGAAAAAAATTTGTTTTACTAAGTACTAAAGCATATAATGTATAAGTAATACAATAATTTTGAATTACAATAGTAAGCATGTATTTTTACCCAAAAATAACTTATTCCAACAGCATTGACCATGCTCCTGTGTTTCTCCTGACAAACTCACGCGTCACATCTGTAAAACAACGTTGGCGTTAACATTTCTTTTTATATACTGCCATCTTAACCTCTTTTGATACTACCTCATACTTTGCGATAGTCCACATACATACAACTACGCTCCAAGATGCTTTCACCCATCTGTCAATTTCGTCATCCTTCCTTCCAATTTAACTGAACATTCTGCCAAGATATAAAAAATTAATTATCTTGTTCTAACAGTGTTTAATTTATACTAAGTTTACAATCATTTCCTGATCCATCCTTATCAAAAACCAGTAGCTTAGTTTTGTAGACATTTATATGAAAATCCATTCTGTTTGTCATCACACACAAACGAGTTAATGCATTCTGCATGTCACTTTCCTTCTCAGCCATTAGTATGGAGTCATCTGCATATAACATCCCTCTCACATTTACATTGTCCAATTGTACACCAACCACGCCCTCACAATCATCCCTCACACACTTATCCATGAAAACATTAAACAACCATGGGGACATATCACAACATTTTCTAACACCCTGTTCAATGCCAAACCTTTCGCTCTAAGTTACATCCAACCTAACACACGCTTTACTTCCTCCATACACAGCCTTAATTGCATTTACTAACCATGCATCCCCACCATACGCTCTAAGAACATTACATAACGTACGCCTATTCAACTGAACATACACTTTCTCAAGATCAACAAATGCATCATAAATCGTTTCCCTCACTGCCATACAGTTCTCATTCACTTGTTGCAATGCCAATATCTGGTCCATGCAACCTATACCTGACATGAGACCACATCGCATACCCAAAATCTTGTCCGTAGACAAGAAAACTTATAATCAAATGATCTTGAATCGTAATACTAAGATCGATTCTCAATTCTTTTGATACCAATAAGACTCGAGTGTATCAACGTGCCAAATAATTGAGTTTGACATCCATACCAATAAGCATTGTCTATGATGCATCAAAAACAATATGACATGTCATGATATAATAGTTCTACTAATGAAGGATGTTACTTGTCAAAATAACGATACGTATTTTTGAAGTAGATCTACTTATTAGTAACGTTTCTAATGCCAGAAAAATCTGATCTAAACTAAACCTTGATTTTCGGTTGAATGTCGGACATACTAACAGTACGTGTTATTCTAAGTGGAGGCATATTATCAAGTTTGGATGTTAGAAATTGCGAGTTAAGGGCAGTATTTTTGCAGATTTTATACAACTTTTTTTTTCAGTAAAATAATTCAAATATTTACTTATTATAGATAAGTTTATTATTTTTTACATAGTGATCTCAACAATAATACAAAATACCTATACACCTACATCAGGCAAACTCTACTTACACCATTAAATTGTTTTCAAAGTTTCGGCGTACAACACCGAGAGAATAGAGCTGGCAAGCATACGTGAGCAGCAAGTTGCATAAGAGTTAGGCACGTGGCACCACATATGTAATAATGGCAAGCACTTTCTATGATGTAGGACCGTTAATGATGACCCACATAACGTATTCACATTTATTGAGGGACTGTAGAGTTGTTTACTATTAATTGTTGTATGATCTGTTGCCTTGCTCCAAGATTTTGAGGTGTGTAGAGCCGTGCGCCTAACTCCTATGCAACCTGTTTACACGCATACTAGAACAGATTTACTCTCCTGGTGCTGTAAACCAAACCTTTGAAAATAATAATGGTATTAACATAGTTTTCCAGATTTAAGTGTATAGGGATTTTGTACTCGTATTATTTTTGGTTCAAACAAACTATATGGGCTGTTTGGGCTATGATTTTCCGAGGACCCTGTGTATACTATATATATATATACAAACCACATATACTCTACTCAACACATAGGGCCTATCAAACAGTGGATCATAATAATATTGGTCATTATAAGCTATGTTAGCGCATTATTATTTTAACTCAACCTACCTTAGCATGGATATATAATCATATTACCCCCTTCTCCCTCAGTAAATAACGTTCCAGACCCCTGTAAAAAACCTTGAACTATTGAGACTCGAACTATTTAGAATATACTGTATTTAGAAAATGAACCTTAAATAGCTTAAAATAAAAATTATGTATCTTACAAGTTTAGTATTAACTAAGTAATTGGTCTACTGGTATTATTCCAGCAAATATATTTGTTCTTAACAATTTAATAATGTAGTTAATAGGCTTATGTGAAGCTTCTAAAACTTCTACTTTGCTTCAAATATTTGTCAACATAGACTTGTGTCCAAAAAAAAACCCCTCTCTTCAAGGGTCACAAAATATCTCAATTTGGTTTTCTAAACAATAGTAAACATTTGTTATTAAATTTCAATCATTCTGTATATTTATTAAAACTACTAATTAGGTTTACAAGTAAAAATATATTTTGCAACTAAATTAAATGTAAAAATTAACATTATCTATTAATTAGGATGGTTGCTGTTAAATATTTATTATATACCACGCATTGTAAATTATGCTTGGTGTCTTAACATTAACAAATAAGAAGCCTATTGTAACTTCTAATCATTTTTGGGAAAGTAGATTCTCGGAAACTCAACAACTCAATAACTTGACATTCCGTGTAACTCGACACGCGCACGGAAAAACACTTGTTGGCGCCAGTCATCACAATCCAAGGTCATTCAACTGTATAACCTCTCAGTATGTTTGTGTAACTCGAGTGGAACCCTTTTGCTGTGGCGTTTTTACAAGTGCTGTGTTTGCTATTTTTTCAATTCAGTGACGTGTTATTCGAATCAATACTGTATTATATGTACAGTACTTTATCACATTTCTGTATATTATTATATTACACGTATGTGTATACACCATTATATTAAAGCGTAATATATTGTACTGTATGTATATTACTGTTACTTTACCGCACAATACTCCAGTACAGTACAAATTTACCTATAATATTTGATACTGTACGGCGATTCATCATTGTTTAATAAACATGCATCTTATACGAGATCATTCGTAAAACTCAACATTTCAATAACTTGATACCACCTCAGTCCACATTAGGTCAAGTTTCTGAAATTATACTGTATGTAATATATTCTATTCACTTTTGAATCTAAAATGTGAACTGTGCACACCGTTATTAGATAACATGTTAATAGACCTAGCCTCAACAAAACGCCATGGAGGGTGCGTCACAAATTTCTGATTAATTGGCTATACTATCTCATAGGAACAAAGATTCTTTAAGAAAACCTATTAAAAATGTTATAAGTGCCATTTCTTAAAGATTTTATTAACAACGTTTTTCCGCATCATTTTATTCTGAATATATAGCGTATGTCACCCACCTCAAATATGAGCGCTTTGGTCCAGTGATTTCTAGCTCCAAATTATTGATCTTGTAGAGGTAATGCAAAAAAAAAAATTGTAATGCAATACATAGTTTTGAACTCACACGGAAACACTTTAAAGCTTACAGAAGTACTATATTATTGTGAATTAGGATTTTATAACGTTCAAAATAATATTATATTGACAGTATTTAGGAGTAGTTTTCATTTAGAATGTCAAGTTCCACTTTAAACCTTCAAATAGTTTTAGCTTGAAAAATATTATTTTAGTATCTATTTTTAATTCAAAGAGTGTTGAGATATCCAAAAATTTAATTTAAAAAAAATCGTGTGACTATAAATTCAGTAGTTTTTAACAAGTCTAGATAATAAATATTTTATTCAGTAGAACTTTATCTATCCCTTCCCGTAGGACTACAAGAAATGTATCAAAACGGTTGTACACTTATTTAGTTTAAAGTAGGCTAATTGTTCCATCTTTATATCATTAATATTTCGAATGTACTCCATATACGAAAATTTATATTAATCGGGTAGTAATTTGAAAGATGTAATTTTAAAGAGAATTAGAAAGGAATTAGGAAAAATCTATAAAAATACACAGAATACAACTGGTCAGGATTCGAATCCTGACATTCCCGTCACCATTAAAACCAGAAGTTAAGAGATAACGCCGTTGTTTCTCTGCCCTATGGTATGGGCATAATTTTAAGTTTTATTACAACTAAGGCTGATTTTTTGCCCTCACTGACTACATTGAATACGATAACTTTAGATTACCCTGTATTTTATCACAAGCTACTATTTACTCATCCCAGCGTAGAGCAAAGTACTACTATAAAAGTGCAGGTCGGCTCATAGAATGTATGTTAGTTCCATTTACGTCCCATTTCCCGCTGAAAGGCTGTCTCCTGTTAACACGAAGCTAGGGGTGGGTGGGACGTATCACACAGGCCGCTCTATATCCTTACCGTCTTGGCACGCTTGGCGTAGCGAGACTAGACTCTTCCTTCGTCGGGGTAATTCACCGTGAAGGGAACCACCCCTGAGACATGCGCTAAACACAGTTGCCGTCAACCTATTTTCCTCCTGGTGACGATTCTGTAGATAGAACACATTCAATAGCAAACTAGAACTGAAATACAAGAGCTCACCCCAGTGAATGCGTGTAAGTACAGAGTACAGAGTACAGGGTACAGAGTATATAACTAATGACTCTGTAACCTCCTACACCACCAAGTTTTTCGTATTAAAAAAAATCAAAATTTTCCATGGTTTTGATATTTTTCTATTTTCGTGATTTATTCGAACTCATAAATATTCTAGAAATCTAAACTTTGCCATATCGATAGGTCTTAATATAGAATTTTCTCTAGAAAATTCAAAAAACGAAAATGTATATGAATGGATTCAAAATATCAGATTGAATTAAGCTGGAAAGGCTTAAAAATGAATAGTTATTTTTCTAAACTCTAAACTATTACTATGTACTGTAAGCCTACTATTAATTTGTTTTAACTCTTTGACAACAACTTATGCTTTGACATTTATAATGATAATGTTTCGGGCCTCTATAATTTTGTAGCATGTCAATCAGGCAGATTGTATAGGTATAATTGAATATCAATATTTTGATAATTTACGACATTATAAACGAAAGAAAGAAGTAGTATTAACATATTTAATAGTAATCTACCTTAAAGTTTATTTTATTTGACTGAATGGAGTCAGATACAATCACGTGTTTCCCTAAATTTAAACTCGTGATTGTTAAAAATATTGCCTTTTGATAAATACTGTAGCGGATATCAAAGAAGAGGATTAACATTATCATATTTATGAATAAAATACTTTAACGCATACCCTTTGTCATTGGATGTCGGATGGATTCGCATAAATTTGCCATGCTGCCTACAAGAAAACATTGTAAAAAGACATATATCCCAAATTCTCATATTAATAATAGCTGAGCCTAAAGAATATAATTAAAACGGATATATTTAAATAGAAGATGCTTCGGTATCTACTCACCATTTCAAGATATTCTTGGATTTGTTCGCCACGTGTTAGAAAATAAAATTATTCAATGATGGCGGCCTGACTTCAGCTACACGTGCTTTCATTACAACATCTGATTAAGAAAGAAGTGTAGAATGAACTCGACCCAGTGACCCGCTTGTCCTTCAGAGAAGACTAGCGGCCGTACAATGAACCATGATTTCCCCCTTTTCCACAAGCTGTTCTCCCTCCTTGGTTTCCCTTTCACCCTGCTTTAATCCCTCTTTCTCTCTCTTATTCTGAGTTTATCATCTATTTTGTTTTGTTCCGTTCAAGTTAGATTTGAGGGTATATGAAGGGCTGCTTCTCAGGTTCACAATATAGCAAACTACTACAAGCCAGCGTCAGAAGAAGGAACCTCTACAACTTTACTCAACGAAGGAATTGGTGTCATTGGAGTCTCGGCCGTCGGATCTACCGCCGCACCGGCCAGGAGGACATACTTCAAATCCGGTGACATTGGAGTCTCGGGCATCGGATCCACCGCCGCGCCTGTCAGGAGGATATACTTCAAATCCGGTGACATTGGAGTCTCGGGCATCGGATCCACCGCCACGCCGGCCAGGAGGATATACTTTATATCGGGTGACAATGGAGTCTCAGCCATCTGATCCACCGCCGCGCCAGCCAGGAGGATAACAGAGTAGGGCAGATTGTTACAGTACTCCATCACTGGACTAATTTGGTAATGTGACAAACAGGGTGAAATTTAAATGGAAAAATAATTCATTTAACAATAAATAAATTAATTAAAACAGAAAATATTAGAATTAGGTTTACAATAATATTACAAGATTACAAGTTTGAAGCTCGTTTCAATTAGTAAGACTTTGTGAAATTTGATTTTCTTGTTGTAGCTACTAGGGCTGATATGGAGCCAGGCTACAGGTAGGTGTTTTCTAAAGGAGAAAACAATTAAGTAGTAATTAATATAATGGTATTAGACAAGATATAAATATAGGCTTTAATCAGTTAGCTTGACTGGGTCTTAAGGCAAAACCTTTAAAACACTTTGGATAATGAAAACAATAGAAATATCTGTTGGTAACAGTGGTCGTTGGCTAGCAAACAGGTGTCGATTAACATGCACTATTGCTGGTCCCTTTGCCTATCAGTACTGCCAGAGCATTCAATAGTACAACCAATGCTAATAGGAATTACACAAAAAAGCAACACCAAAATAATAGGAGCCAAAAAACAGTCAAAGACAAAAGGGTATTATTTGCGCGGACCCCAAATGGCACAAGCGGAGTTCTGCCGTTTTCACACCCAGGCTAATACCTCACGTGAAGCGTGACTACTTGAACAACCCAAATATAGAACTCTATTAACCCAACTGGAATTTGGAAACAAGGCAGACAGCCTGGTTGTAGCCATACAACTTTTAAACAAATGCACATGACGTCCGACGTCATGAGAAACGTTGACTCGGAATAAATAAATGGAGCTTGTGGAGGTTCGTAAGTCTATGACCAAGACCTTACTACATTTGAAGCCAAAGGCTCATAATTTAATGGTTGTATCATAAGGATACAGAGAAGCGCAGTCAATAGTACTGGTATATCAAGTCTACGAGTTTCGCTAAATACTAGTCATAATGATACTTATCCTTCATACAGGAGGATAAACAATTTAATCAATTAAATTAACCTTTTAATTATGAAGTCAACAAGACTTGAAATTGTTTTAACTGTCACTTCGACATAGTATAAAACTTTCCAACAAATGAAAGTAGCCTTCGGCTATAGAAACAGGACATAGAGAATATCAAATATGTCTAGGTAGATATTGCCTAGCTTTTTCAAAAAACTAGACTAAGTCAGACGGACTTAATAAGGTTGCCAGGATATTTAAGTATTTGAAGAATATCCTCCTGGCCAGTGCAGTGGGGGATCCGATGGCTGAGACTCCATTGTCACCAGATTTGAAGTATATCCTCCCGACAGGCACGGCGGTGGATCCGACGCCCAGGACTCCAATGTCACGGGATTTGAAGTATATCCTCCTGACAGGCGTGGCGGTGGATCCGACGCCCAGGACTCCAATGTCACGGGATTTGAAGTATATCCGCCTGGCTGGCGCGGCGGTAGATCCGACGGCCGAGACTCCAATGTCACCAATTCCTTCGTTGAGTAAAGTTGTAGAGGTTCCTTCTTCGACGCTGGCTTGTAGTAGTTTGCTATATTGTGAACCTGAGAAGCAGCCCTTTATATACCCTCAAATCTAACTTTAACGGAACAAAATCAAATAGATGATACACTCAGAATCAGAGAGAGAGGGGGATGAAAGCAGGGTGAAAGGGAAACCAAGGAGGGAGAACAACTTGCGGGGAAGGGGGAAATCATGGTTCATTGTACGGCCGCTAGTCTTCTCTGAAGGGCAATTGGGTCACTGGGTCAAGTTCATTCTACACTACTTTCTTCATCAGATGTTGTAATGAAAGCACGTGTGGCTGAAGTCAGGCCGCTATCGTTGAATAATTTTATTTTATAACACGTGGCGAACACATCTAAGAACATCTCGAAATGGTGAGTAGATACCGAAGCATCTTCTATTTAAATATATCCGTTTTAATTATATTATTTAGGAATGAAACAAATAGCCGAAACTATTGTTAATGCATTTTAGTGGGGATATTCCCTCTTAGATGTCATATTCTGAAAATTGAAAAATG
>CABEEJ010009864.1:0-16584 GCA_901482245.1 Timema douglasi
AGGCATTTAGCCTAAAGGCAGTTGGCCTAAAGGCATTTAGCCTACACTTTAGGCCAAATGACTTTAGGCCAAATGACGGGTACCCACGTGATACACAACAGTTTAAGAATTAATACTGCACGAAATTGATGGTCCATTTTATAGTTTAGGTTTAGATATCCATGGTAATAAAAGTAAGTGTTTGTCTATCTGTGTGTGTGTGTGTGTGTTTGTGTGCGATCCCAGACAAATCTACGGCACGCAGACAACTGAAATTTTTAACATAGGTGGACAGATGGGGGTCCGAATGCACCTCGAAGCCGGATTTTTAAATTTTTAATTGGCTTTTTAATTAGGATATTACT
Source organism: Timema douglasi (assembly GCA_901482245.1). Lineage (NCBI taxonomy): Eukaryota > Metazoa > Arthropoda > Insecta > Phasmatodea > Timematidae > Timema > Timema douglasi. Next base: position 345 of record CABEEJ010009864.1, read on the forward strand.
AGCAAATTTTTGAAGAAAATATTTTTTTATCTGGTTTAGAATTACGTTTCAGAGATAGGGGCACCATGGGGGTTCGAGGGGGCTTATATAATTCTAATACCACAGCGGATCACGGGCGGGATTGCTAGTAATTCATAAAATAACCCAAATCGTGCGTCATGATCCTGTACAGTAGCCCCATGACTTCTTTGGTGCTGACTGACATCTCACAGCTGTCACTTCTGACAGTCAAAATATAGGTATATACCTAAATGTTGACTTTCAGAAGTCAGCTGTGAGATGTCAGTCAGCACCAAAGAAGCCATAGGGCCACTGTACATAATATGTATCATAAAATGGCTGTGCTGTGCTACTCCGAGTCGGTTATCAAGGATCATGAGCTGAGCTAGTCTTGATTGGCTGACGACGGAACTAATCACATCAGCGGACTGGCCCTGAACTTATCACCATAACGCGAGAGGTCAATATTTAGATGCCAAACGGCCGTTCAAAGGTTTGCCACCGCCGGACTCCATAGGGACAACCGACTAGGTTCTCTACGAGCCAGAGGATAATCCCGGCGCCATGGTCGGCCCCTGATGAGGAATGGAAATGTAACCATCCGCGTCAAACCTAATCCCTTAAGTCAAGTAAAACCCTTCGATCCTCTTCCCGGAAATCGACTCATGTGATATCAACATCTCATCATCATACCTTATACACACCTTCCCACATCCCATTCAAGAAAATCCTCCCCAAATCCCGAGACCCAGCGCAATTATTCAGTATCACCAATTTCACCTCACAGTGTAATTAATTATACAAATGTTATGTACAAGGTATGAAATTCATTCACGAGGTCAGGAGTCACGACAGTGACTCTATACTCGAACAAGAAATCATCCCTTTCGCAGGTGACCTAGCTTGGCGTTTCTGTCAAGGTGGACATCCTGAGTCGGGAGACACAATCATACAAGTGTAGTATTCTACACTCTCATTTCATCGGTTTCATTTCATCTGGTAAACAAGTTCATTCGCGAGGTTAAGACTCATGACTATGGCTCGGTACTCAAACAACAAATCAGCCCTTTCGCAGATAACCTAGCTTGGCGTAATTGTCAAGGTAGATATTCTGAGTCGGGCAACAGCCGAACGGCGTTCAAAGGTAAAGAAAATACATAAAGATCAAAAGCTGTGGTTCTTAAAGGGGGCCGCCTCGGTAAGCGAGAAATTACCGCGCAGACGTTCAGCTCTAACGCAATATTTAATTCTACGAGCGTTATTTCAAAATAAGGTCCACGCCAAAATAAAGTCGAGAAATTACAACAGGACGCTTTTTCCTTAACAGCCCTATAGTTTGACATTTTATAGAACATTCTAAAATAATAATTCTAGTAAGGAATGTTACAATACAAAATAATAAGACTTGAAAAGTGATGTACTAATATTGTTTTAATGTACTCAATGGACAAAATAGGTAAAAATTAATTTACAAATATGATTTTTTTGCAACAAATAGATTAAAATCATTAAAAAATTCACTAATGTTAAGATCTTTAAAAAAAATTGAGATATAGAATGTTGAATAAAAAACAATGTCCACCCACAATGACAGTAGAAACTTGAATAAACAAAAGAATGTGTAATAAAAATTGACTGGTGATGGAACTTTAAGAATTCAAAATGATTTCTAAACAAAACATAATGAACATAATACGTAAAAAAAAAATGGATATGTATTTATGAAGGCATTTTAAATAAGCACTAAATTATGTATTACAGACCATAAACCAAATAACGCATTTTCTTACCCCCCTTTTTTTTCTACCCCACACCCCTTCCTTATGTGACATCATGTATATACATCTAGGCTGAGGCTCCTCCCCCACAATCTGTATTACGATAGATATTATTTTTTATAGGGTACCTTTTGTGGCACTAAAAAGAGGGACTCAGACATATAACGGTAAAAACATTGGAAATAATATTATTTTTTCATTATTATAAAATATAACATCTGAGTTACGTAACAATGATGTACTGACCCTCCCTCTAAGTAACATTATGTAGCCATAGAGCTGCTTCCTACCAAGGCCGTAGCCAGCCAATAATTTCATGGGGAGGGCGAGGGGGTGTTTAGTGGGCACATCCCACAATTGCCGTAGGCTTGAAAAATTCTGAATATTAAACACCTCTAGAAGCTCTCTGTAGTGCTTTCTATGGTAATTTTTGTTTTAATATATGAGAAGGGTCCAAAACAGTATCATTACACTTTGTTAAAAATTTCAGATCTCTGCGTGCCGTAGATTTGGCTAGGCAACGCACACAAACAAACACACACACACACTTCCTATTATTATTATTATTATTATTATTATTATTATTATTATTATTATTATAAGATATTATTTTATAGGTATTGATACTATATTTTAAAAGTGACCGCTGAAATTAAAATGAAAGTTGTTCTGGTAAATTTTATAGATGCCAAAAAGAAGTTTCTTCTCACCAGAATCTGTCTTTGGTCCGACGGATACGAGTTAAAGTATACTTAATACCCCCCACCCCCCACCCCCACTATTCCTCCAAACTATCGTCAGATTGTATTATTACTTGCCCAAGATGTTCACACAATCCCTAATCATGAGCAAGGTAGAATTTAGAGTCTGCCCTATAAGCTACGAGGAAGGAGGGTTGGAAAAGGATATAAAAAATACGTGGACCATGGAGGTAGAATGATAGAGATATCCTGTTTCTGGTAAGAAGAGATGTCTGAAAGGCATTTTTCCCTGTCAGAATTTTACTATCTAGTGGTAATTTGGTAGGAGAAAGGACCTTACAATCGTTCCTTCATATCATAGAAAATGTTAAGCTAATGAGTATTGTCATGATTGAAATGTATTAAATTTTATTTGAATAATAAAAATATATATATTTAGAACATTAATAAACCTATTTTTGGCAGTAAAAATTGAAAGATTCTATCAACCAAAAATGCCATATTAAGTTGCTGGGATTACTCAAGTATATCTTCGACCCTCGGTACAAGCTGATCTAATTCGGTTCTTAAGATGATAAACGTTGGACCACCCTGATATAGACGGTACAAAGGAACACAAACGTGTGTGCAGCCAAGAAAGAGGTATGAGGGAGGGAGTAAATGAAACGCTTGTAGAATGCATGTTTTGTTCAAGGCTTTTGGCATCACCACAAGAGTTTTTGAAAACTTTAGCACATACGAAAATAAACTGTGCAAAATATATATTGCACAAATTTTCCCGAAAAAATATGTATATATTTAATTTATAAGTTACCAGTAGTGCATGAATAATAATAGGGCAGTTTAATATGATATAATATATTAATAAAATGGGTCAACTGTTAGTATTTGAGATTTTTTCCGTATTTTTAAAGATTAAATTATATAAATGAACACAGTGGCGTGATCGTGGAGAATGGCCCGGGGGGAGGGGGGGGGGGAGGAAGCCTGGATGTATGGAACTCCAAACTTCTCCTCCTTTCACCACCCCTCACTCCCCAAGAATGCAAATAGTTGTAATAAAAACTTAAATAGTAAGAAGTGTAAATAATATATAGAGCACTGAAAATGTAAAGTGATTTTTCAAAAGATGTACTGTCCTTAAAACCCCCACATTAGGAAAAAGTAAAGAAATAATAGCTTTTATACATTGTATAAAAGGCCTTACACAGGCAGCAAAAAGTGTGTGTGTAGTTTGTAGTGCCAAACTTAAATTATTTTTAAAATGACTGACTACCTCAGTTGTTGTTTAAACTATGTCAGAATAAAAACTCAATAAAGGGTGTATCAACACCTAAGACTGCAGTAATAGAGAATTCGAAATCCCTCACACCACACATGATTTCGTAACACGTAATAATACCAAGTAACTTCGATCTGATTGGGATTCGAACTGACAAAGCTTCCAGAGAAGGCTAGTCATAATCAACACAATTAGGCACAGTTTCTAGGCACCCAATGAGATGGCGAGCGTGTGGTGTGGCGTCTGTATGGCGTGTGGTGTAGGTATGGCACGCAAGTGGCTGTGACTTTCAAGCGGTGACGATATGGCATCTTTGCCATCAATAAACCACACGTGCCTAAAAATTACATTTTATTTTTCTTACCTCCTACTCCAATATATTTGGCAATCTTGCTTCAAGCTCGTTCCGGTATTTTATTTCGATGGTAGTATTCATTATTGATGTCATAAAGGCAGGATAAACTCTCCACCAGTTCCACAAACTTAATATTAGATTCTGGATCGTCCCGAATGGAAAAAACTCGCAAACAAAATTCAGAACAAAATAAATGATGGTCCAGTAACAAACTCCAGTACACTACACAGCGACGGGCGTGTGGCGATCACCATACGGCCGCCATACGAGTTTAAACATGTCTGAGCCTAGTGGCGGGTGCATGACGCCATGACACACGCGACACCACTCTCCAATGGGTGCTACAGTAGCCCCATGGCTTCTTTGGTGCTGACTGACAGCTCCCACCTGACTTATGACAGTCAACATTTAGATATATACCTACATTTTGACTGTCAGAAGCGACAGCTGTTAAACACATGTTTTTGCAGATCATATGGTTCGGCGTAGGGATACATAATTTGGTCTGGTAGCTTTTCAAAACCGTCAGCTTTCAGTCAGCACCAAAGAAGCTATGGGGCTGCTGTACACATGTACATGTAATTAAATGTGCTCGCTTCACGCCACGCCTCCACCCTAGCGGTCTTGATCACGGCATGGATTCGATAATGAAGTAAAAATATTCTAATTAATAATATTTTTATAATTCTTTTAGCACTGCGTCTTACTACCTGTTCTGATTATATGCATATGTACTAATTACGCTAGTGAATTAGTGATTAGAAAGGTTGAGTTTGAGCACGTATACCCACATCTATGTGGAGGAAGAGTGGAAAACCATTTATGGAAAAAAAAAAACTTCACTAGACCCGACCAGGATTAGAACTCCGAGCTCCCTGTCATCGGCAGTCCCTTTGCTCCCGAAACAATTCCTTTTAAAATTTCATTTTGGCATGACGTGTGAATCGTGAAATCAAATCGATCAAGTACCGTAAATGTTATGGATGTAGGATGAATATCCAATGTCCTTTGAAATTAGGACACTGTTTACCATACTATAAGTGTGAAGAATTGTTTGGGATGTTGTCAAACAAATCTATATATTTTTAGGTTTGTTGTTTCAGAGAGAATGATTTGATTTGTATGTTTATGTGTTTATAAGCACTGAGATAATAAAAAAAAAAATAGGTCCGATCGTTTAGACTAATTCATAAGTGCACATACATACAAAAAAGAGCTATTTCAGAATCTTAAACACATAAAAAGTACTTCATCTTGAAAATCTCGAGAAACATTTGTTTCAATTTATTTATCCTTCTGATATCTGGTGAAAATAAAAATTATTTTTCAATCAACCAGAAACACGTTTCAGGTTGGCGCTAGTGTAGCGTAGCTGTCTCAGGATAGTAGCGCTACTAGTGCGTAAAGCTAGAACTTCTAACAGCCGACTTCGGCAGCTCAGCAACGCAATACTTGAATCTCCCTAGAAAGTGGAGACGAAGCTCTAATTTTGTTCACCGGCCTCACTAAATAGTTGGCCTTGAGTTACTGACCACGTTTAGTTACGGCAGTCTACAGGCCTTGGCATTGTCACTCAAGACATTCTAAAAATACCGTAGCAGGTCAGCCGTGCGTAGTCATCTGTCTATTTTACAAATCAATATTACGACCAAACAAAAGCGATAGAAAATATAACAATATCATAGTCAGTTAATAAAAATTAAAAGTTAAATTAAATATGATTATAAATTAAAAGGTAATGTTGAAACTTTACGTTATTCATTGCAAAAACACATAAATTAGCTAAAGAAAGAGCTGCACAAATTAAACATTTTTAAATTGTACTAACATAATTAATTACACCAACATTGTTGTATTGATATGAAGCGTGGGTTCGTCAGGATAGTAAGGTGAAAGCGGTTGGAATGAGATGTAAGTGGTGAAAACTCGTATTGACAGACCCAGTAATAAATGGGTGCTGAAGGAGTGCAGTTTGAAAGGGAATCCAATAGATCCATGTAAAAGAAGCGTCTTACGATGGTATGCATCAAAAGGAAAGGTTAAGTCCATGTAAGACATGGCTAAATGTTGTTAATGAATGTGTGAAAAACAGAAAAATTAAATGTTTTAAGAATAAAAACGCATGTAAGGATATGGAAGTGTGAAGAAAGTTGGTAAGGATGGATTAAGTACGGAGTTGTTTTTTGAGCTATATGAACAGTATTTTTACCTACCCCGCGAAGAAACGCCATAATTAGGTATGTAAATGTATGAATAATACTTTTCAAACGAACGATAATCAAAAGCAGATACGTGACCAACAGAAAATGGTATAAAAGACGTTGACCCAAAAGGCCGGGTTTGAAACCAACTGGGTGCGCTGAGAGTGGAACTCTATAGTCTCACCAGACAGGTAATTAATTTCTCCTCCTCCCTCCACCGCATTTTGTTCAGCATATACCGGAGGTTTCGTTGAGCTGACAACATGACACCCTCTATCCGTAAATGATGGCACTAGTTCCGCCAGCAGACGGCGGTCGCTCGGATGTGGGCTACGCCATGTAGTATATATACCCCACCAGATGCAAACAAGTACTGTATATCTGAATATTGACGCCTTAGTCCATGTGACTATCAGTGATGATTTGTATCAAATCCTATTTGGTAAATGTGTTATTGTTATTATTATTATTATTAGCACCGCATCTTACTACCCGTTCGGGTTGTACGCACTTACACTAATGTGTAATGGTAGGGTGATTGTGAGATGAAATAGAGGACCTACAGTTTAACGTGGGATCCGAACCACGGTAGAGGACTGGAATTCCACACATTCACAGATTGTGATGAATACAAGTCTTGCCAAAGGTGAAGGAAGGGTTTGACAATCAGATAAATCTGTGCTTGGACCGAGGATTGATCCCCGGACCCCCAACACAGAGGTCTGACACCTTACCCCTAGACCACCAGGTCACCATTGTAAATGTGTTAATGTTTATATATCCCAATCAGTGAAATTTAAGTTAAAACATTTTCGAAGTAAATCAACAAGGGGTTACTGGCCTATTACACAATCAATAATAACCTAAAATACATATGTAACCTTGAATTTAGTAAAAGGTTCCCGCTGGCCTACATTGTGACATTGAATCATTGATTGGAGCGAGCACGGCTAGCTAGACTGGGCGCCTGCGCAGATGACGCAGCTTCTGTCCCTGTCCCGGCAAGCGGAGAAGCTTGAGCGGTTGTCTATAGAGCAGGGGTAGACTACGCGACTTTTACCCGATCCAACTTCACACGAGCGCCAACAGGTGTCGCCGAATTCAAGTTTATAAGGAAGGCCGCAACATGGCTAGCCGGTCATTTGTTTATCAGGGTTAACACTGACCTAGCCCACATTACTTTCACAAGGCAATAATTAGGAGGTCCTTGGCTCGCCGAGACAAAGTTAGTGTGTGCCCATGTCCGTGGACTTGGGCGTTCTTTTAGACATAATTCATTAGAGAAACCTGTAACAAAATAACTATTACAAATTTTCACAAATTACCCAGTATAATGGCTAATGTATGATTTTAATTGGAAAACCGTTGTATAAAAACCAAAAACCCATGTTACCACAATGGCGGATATGAAAATATTACAATTTTACTGTCGACCTCTTGTGGTCTTGGGATAAAAGTGCTCGCCTCAGGCAGGACCCGATGTTCGTGGGTTTAAGCCCAGCCGCGGTCGACGAATTTTTCTTGAGCGATAAATATTCCGTAGCACAACTTCCCTAGGAGGGGAAGTAAAGCCGTCGGTCCCATGTCAATTGTGGCTTGTAAAAGAACCCTGGAAGGTATGTGAAAATACCTTTCCGGCAATATTGGTTTGCCCTTTCGCACTCGCTCATAGAAATTCTCGTATGTTGATATAATCAGTCGGTTCGGGAAGTTCACGTTAAATACCTCAAATAAAAAAAAATACAAATTGTGTTTACATTCTTAGTCCATTTGATTATTAATGTAAAGACAAACTATATAGTAATTCATAAGGAAGTACTACCGGAAGTTTTTTAATATATTTCTAGACGAACTTTTTAATTAATTAATTAAACTTGACATTTATAGAATGCCAAATTATAGCGACTTTAAATCAAAGTGGACTTCCTATAACAATCTGGGTCCACCAACGTACACGACACGTGAAAATAAAATGTTGTTCGGTTCGTTAGTTTGTATTTGTATACATTAAAAGTTAAATTACCCGCTTAGGTGGCCGTCTTAGGCGCCACTCTCATAATAGATTGACGAAGAGATCGGGTGTACTGAAAGGGGTTTTCCCTTTGAAATATTTTCCACCATACCTTCACGCAAATACGAATACACTTCCACTAAATTCAACCTTTCTAATCCTTGACACATTACATTTTCAATCAAACTATATTTTTTTAGCACCGCGTCTTACTACCTGTTCAGGTTATAAGCATATGCACTAATGACACTAATGACACTAATAAGCTAGGAATAAGGAAGGATAAATTTAAAGGCAGTGTACACCCAACCGGAATTTGAGTCCAGATCTCCCAGTCATCGGAGGCCTAGTCTAAAATGAGAGGGACGCCTTAGACCAAGCGGCCACCAAAGCAGGTAAAAAAATAGTAATAAAATGTATATACTATGAATTCATCTATTAAAGCCAAGTCACTTCAATTTTGTTTTTGTTCTTTTTTAAACAAACATATTTCGTTTTACTTTTGTTAGAAATACAAGGAAATATTGTTCAGTTTGCTAATTCAAGACAATAATGATGTATCTTCTACTAAATTACACACACATTTTCTTGATAAGTTATTTCTTTTGCTAATATTTTACATGATAGTCGTTCACATAGTCATAGTTTATTTGTTCTTAATTTAGTACAAAAACATCGCCCGTGTGTGTATGAGGAACAAAAAAACCACATCAGAATAATTATTTTTTGATTCACGTCTTACTAGCCGTTCAAGCCGGGTATAGGAAGGCATTTACATTAATTGCATATGAATGAGGACGGTATAGGTGAGGAGAGGAAATGTACCCAAATTAGCTTGAACAGAGTGGAAAAACCTTTAGTAAAAAAAACACCAAAAAACCACGTTTATATCGGCTGTACATTAATTGTTTAGTTTTATATAGAAAATATTGCAAAATAATATTAGCAACATTAAAAGGTTGCTTTATTAAATTTTAACAATTTAATTTAACTGTGAAATACTGTTGTACCAGCACGTATAGAACTAGTTTACCTTTGTATTCTATATAGAGTCAACTATGGTTTTAGTGAACAGAAAAATTGAAACTTTCAATAAGAAATAACATCATCATTGTTTAGAAACATAACTTTTTTGTTGTTTAAACTTGAAGAGACCGATTCTCTCTCTATAAGGCATTCACGAGCTAAGTTTACCTGGATGACAGCTCGAAATGTTACTAGAAGTAATCCCTAATATATCACTACGCCAAACAGCTGACATTTATCACTTTGGATCACTGTAATGAAAACCGATGGTAATATACTAATGTGATAGTTAACCGCAGTAATTTAGACCAATATTATTTATATATTTATTTGAGGTCGGACACAAAGTTTATTTATAGTTTTATTCCCCTTAAAAAATATTAACACCACTTTCACAAAAACTTCTAACAAACATAGCCTCAAAATGGCGACTGACGAATTTAAACCATATGATTGAACATAACCGTAAACAAGTTTTTTTTACAGTAATGCAGACACGCAGTTGATGAAAATATTTTATTCAGTTAAATGTTTCAAAACAAGATAAAATAATCATAAAATCATGTATTGTATGTAAAAAAATGACAATTTTCTCTTTTCCAAGTAAATACGATGCCTGTATTAAAATAAATTGATGTATGCACTTTATTATACAAAATCAGTAACGCTCTAAAACGAAAAATAAGTACTTTTAATTATGTTTAAAATATTGTTTCGAGTTGGACAAAAAGAAATTATTTAAAAATATGAAATAGTATGAGAAAACTAAGTTTACGTTATTTTAAATGTAATATATAACAGGTAATTAAAGATCTTTACATTTATAACAAAACTGTGATCTTTTACAAGTGTTGGCAACCCAAAACCTAAACATATGATCGTGAATGGAATATACCTGTGTTCTTGTTTAGGTATCACAAAGCTTGACTGAAAGTACGGAATGTGGAAAAGGAATGCAGTGTGGAAGTGGGGAGGACTGTGCTCACTGTGCTCATCGACCTGGCTTAAGTCTGAATACCTTTGTCTGCGGCAAGTAAAAGAAGAGAGTCTTCTAAGTTGTATTATTAACACGACCTGAGTTACAAGACAGTGAATGATATTCTGTGGCCATTTAGCAATGGTTTTCACCAATCCCTTTCTTCGAGAGGGTATAAGAAACTCAAAAAATTATACTTTTCTAATCAGTTTAGTTTTTTGAATGTGGATATTGGATATTGTGGAAAAAGAACAGACTCTAGAGAAGGATGTGGAAAAATATTATTAAAACAGTATACAGTAAACAACAGCATACAACAGATTTTTTTTTAAAGATTATAAATTTGAATAAAGAGCTATTGCATTTGAACGCTTATTTTGTTTGTCACTAGCCCACTACTTTCGGATTTAAAAAAACATCCGTTATAGTGAACTTCGGACATAGTGAACAAAATATCTGAGTTTGTAGAGGTTCATTACAACCAGAGTTGACTGTACATAGATTTCTAACAGAAAATACAGTAGTCACGCGTCAAAAATTTTTAAATGTGACTGGGGATTATCAATCAAAAGAGCTCCTTGAGACATTAAATTTGAATGGACGGTTTAATTTTAGTTTGCCCCCACCCTCCTTGACATAAATTTGTGGATACGCCCCCTATGACTTGGCGTACGGATACATGAAGGTAGCTTCATAAACATTGTGAACTGACACGTAGTGTCCCCCCCTACCCCCATCTAAGGAATTTAGTCTCGATTGTTCGAGCCAACACAAGCAGATAATATTCATTTAGTGAGATAAGAAAAGCTTTCTCAACAGGAAACACTCACAATAAGCCATCAGTCAAGGTAATAAGTGCAGCGTAATTTTTTAAAACAGAGAATAGTTTGAAGTGGTTTGTTCAAGACATCACGTTCGTTCTTACAGTAAAGTGTGTTCGTAATTATTTACCAAAAACTCGACCATTTCTTGTGCATTTTTCGACAAGAATAAGTCACGAACTAGACCGTCCAAAGACGACCATGACAAGTGCTAATAAACAAGACAGTAAAACGTACGTAAGCACACTGCTTACAGACTAATTTAACCTAGGACAGAACGCTTGCTACTTCACATCCCGCCAAAAGGCCTCGATATTCAATACTACGATAGCAAGACAAACCCTTACACAAATAGTAAATATCTTCATCAGTAACCCACCCCTATAGTCTCTTAACTTGTGTTCGACACTTTGAAGGTACTAAAGTAGTGGAGCAATTATTCATCAAAGTAAGTCCGACACTACATCAGTAGCGTGTCAGCCAACTGAGCTAAGGTATCCTGAGTTCGAGTCTCAGCAGGGTAAGAAAATGTATTATTGGCGACATTGGGATTTTCCCTATCACAGTGACGAATTAACGGCTCTGGATGTTTTGTCTGTTCTAGATTTAAGTTGATTTATAAGTTGTGTGCTGATATAATCAGTCAGCTAAGAAATTGTATTTAAATACCTAAAATAAAATACACTAAGCACCAGAAACCAAGTAGGTTTATAACTTTTGTGGGTAGAGCTGTCCGTCAGTTTGAGAAGAAACAGGGGAAAACAAAATACAATTACAGTAAAATTTATATCGTGCCCCCTTCACCCCTATTAAATTACATGATTCGATGCACTCTACTTTCCTATGCCAGTTACCTTTCGTTTCCAGGGCAATTAGGTCTTAATAAACTAATATTCGTGGGGTTTTTTTTTTACTTTTTCAAGTGGAAAACATCTACTTTTAAATTATTTTTACAAGCATATATGTAAAGAATCAGAGAAAATAATTTTGTGTTTATTCCAGTAAACACCAAACTCGTGTACTATTGGAGGTTTTGATAATATTTAACCTAAGCGCAACATCTGATTGGCAATATTCGTTATCTCAGCTACATATACAACACAGATTTAACCTCGGGAGATTTTATTATATTCAACAAAATACAATTTATTTAGACGGGCTAGTTATGATTGTTAAATCAAAAAAATAATAAGTGCTAACAAAACATAAATAACGTTTAGGGGAGGCTAAGCTTTCATTTGAGTATAGCAAACCCGTTTCATCTCTTGGCTAGGGATAGCCAGATTCACTCTGAACAACCTGTACGTATACGTTTAGTACTAACTCAATGGTGTAAAGTCGTAAACTATATCATTTATGACCGTCTCAATTTATAAATGGATGAAACTACATATTTAGTAGAAAAAAATCTCTTCATTTGATTTCTTCCAACCCAATCTTTAATTAATAAAAAAAATCAAATAAAAATGTTAAAATTCCGGGTTAGAGGTGCACATGTTTGTGCACATGGGCCATTAATTTTAAAATTTCAGACCTCTGCGTGTGGTAAACATCGCGAATGCTCATGACATACAAATTCTTCATTTTATTCATATAGATTAATATTTAACTTTGATTGCAATTTCTTAGAAACAAAATTTCTGCTACTCACACCGGTGTTCACACAGACTAAAGGTAGGTCAGAATCGTGTGGTTTGGTTTGCCAATGATGTGGGTTCAAATCACGGCCGGGTGTACTAAGGGTGATATTTATCAAATGATTTCCCCCGATAACCCACGCAAAGTTGAATACATTTACTCTAAGTTTTACCTTTGAAAAAAAACAACTTTTAACTTAGCTGGCTTTTGATATCAACAGTTCAAATATTATTTTTGCCCCCTACCCATCACCGGCGAACCAGTGTAAATGAGCTTGACAGCTATACAGAGTGCTCACCGGCACGTATTTCACCACACACAAGTTACTCGTGATACAATAGCCGTGACGCAACTTGTCAGCTCCATACAAGAACGTAACGCGACAGTTAATTTATTGGAAACAAAACACACAACTGTACTAGATTACGACTCCCTCGGTAAAAAGATTGACTAACCAAGTCACAGGAATTATACCTTTTATACCTTATTGTCGTCAAATGAGAGGTTTCTCTATTTGTTCATTTATTCTCACCCACGTAGGTGATCTGGTGGTCTAGGGGTAAGGTGTCAGACTTCAGAGGTGAAGGAAGGGTTTGGCAATTAGATAAATCTGTGTCGGGACCGAGGATTGAACCCCGGACCAGATTTATCTGATTGCCAAACCCTTCCTTCACCTCTGATAAGATGTGTATTAATAATAAATTGTGAATGTGAGGAATGCCAGGCCTCCACCGTGGTTCGGATTCCACGTTAAACTGTAGGTCCTCCATTTCATATCACAATCACCCTACCATTACACATTAGCGTAAGTGCATACATCCCGAACCGGTAGTAAGACGCGGCGGTGCTAGTAATAATAATTCTCACTCACACCACGTGTTCTAAGACATTAGGCTCGCGGTAGACTGGATTATCGGTGAAGAGGAGTCAAGATTCAAATCTCGGCTGGATGCATTTAGGAATGTGGCAATAGCTGTAGATTTATTTAATGTATATTTCCTATATTTAACCTCTTCATCCTTATCCCATGGATTAAGCAGATACATACCCTGTGTTAAAATAAGATAACAAATATTTGGACAAATAAGAAAGATGACTTGGGGGATTTTTCGCCTGGATTCAACGACTAGTAATATGTGAATGGACATAATATCATGGTTTAGAATAAAAACATTACTTTTCGAATTTTTTTTATGAACACCCTTCTTCTAATTTTTCTTAGCACCGCATCTTATTACCTGTTTAGATTATACACCTATTTACTAATCACACTAATGGGTTAGGGATTAGGAAGGTTAAATTTAGTGAAGTGTACCCACATTTTCGTGGAGGGAGTGTGTAAAACCATCAGATAGGGATCGAACCCCGATCTCCGAATCTTCGGTAGTCTAGTCCAACACGAGATTAGCACGTTAGACCACGCCGTCACCGAAGCAGGTGTTCTTCTATATTAATAAAATGAAGATCGTTTGTCTGTCATGAGCACTGCGCGAAATCTACCGCAAGCCGAGGGCTTAAATTTAAAAATTGGTATTTACCGTGCACGAATATGGACACCTCAAAGCCAGAATTTAAATTTTGGATCTTTTTTAAATTAATTAAAAACAGGGTCACACGAAATAATATGAGTTTTTTACTTCTGTTTAAAACAAAAGAGTTGCCGTGGGTAACCAGGCAATGCATTGCGTGGTTACCCCAAACAACGCCGGATTCTTCTGCCAGTTCGGGATGATTAAACACGTCTGATTTTAAGTTACAGTTTAACACATAGATACCCTGATTTTTTTTTTTCTTTTACTAATGGACATTTTGAACACTTACATCAAGTTGGCTCGCCACATTTTCCAAATAGGTTAAAATTTATAAAGTCGATTGTGCTATGTTTGTGTTCATGAGTGCCTGAAATTCAGAGTTTGTGCTGTCAAATTACCCGAATTATAAATATTTTCTGGCTCTAATGACCTCATTGTGTCGACGGGTCAATACAATCCAATAATAATGATAATAATAATGATATAGATTTTTAATGTGCCTGGAAAGCTTGATTTTCAAGTCAGCCATCAAATTTTCAGAATAAAAATTTGTTTATGCTGATCTCACCATATTAATAAGTTGACTGATCTGTCTAGGTGACGTCATTTCCTGAAAGTCGACGAGAGTATCCGAAGATTGCGAATCTTATGATCTCACTTTAGCTATTTTTACCATGCGGTTGGAGAGTTTGCGGGGGTATGGATGGAATAAGTCAACTTCCCCTGCTTAACTAAGAGACAAGGGACGATATATTAATAACCCCTTCCACCCAGAAATTTTAACTATAGTCTGTTCATGATAAGTTTTTACCTGGATGACAGTTCAAAAATCATATGTTTAGGTTTTGGGTTGCCAACACTTTTGCTATGGATGCTAAGTTTTTTAATTACCTGTTATATTCTACATTTATAATAACGTAAACTCAAGTTTTTTCAGACTATTTCATTACTTTTAATCATTTCTTTTCATCCAAATCGAAACAATATTTTAAACATAATTAAAAGTACTTATTATTCATTTTGGAACGTTATTGATTATGTGTAATATAGTATATATATATATATATATATCAATATCTTTTGATACAGGCATCGTATTTACCTGGAAAAGAGAAAATACTTGACATTTTTTTATATATAATGAATTATTTTATGATTATTTACCGTATTTCAAAATATTTGACTGAATAAAATATTTGTAACCACTGCGTGAGTACACCATTATAGAAAAACTTGTTTCTGTCATGTTCAACCAAATGGTTTAAATTCGTCGGTCGCCATTTTGAAGCTATTTTCGTAAGATCTTTTGTGGAAGTGCCGTGAATAATATATATTTTTAATGGATTAAAACTATAGATAAGCTTTGTGTCCGACCTCAAATAAATATATAAATAATATTGGCCTAAATTTACTGTGATTAACTATCACATTCATATATTACCAACTGTTTGTATTACAGCTATCCAAAGGGATAGACGTCAGCTGTTGGCGTAGGGATATATTAGGGATTATTTCTAGTAGCTTTGTGAGCTGTCATTCAAGTAAACTAGAGGTTGTGAATAAATTATACTGGCGGACCTTTTATTTTGAGAATGTGGGAGCGAGGCACGCATAAAACACCTATAGAAGGCAGAGGAATTCGCTAACACTCAAATGTCCGTGTCGTTCTTCCTGGGATAGCTTCTGACCAAACACGGTCCAATTTTTGGGAATATTACAGTTGGGCCACGTATACCTGTTATGACCTGCGTTTAAAAAGATATCTTTAATGCCACATTACAGTTGGACCACGTATACCTGTTATGACCTGCGTTTAAAAATATATCTTTAATGCCACATTACAGTTGGGCCACGTATACCTGCTATGACCTGCGTTTAAAAGGATATCTTTAATGCCACATTACAGTTGGACCACGTAT
>CABEEJ010009865.1:0-16575 GCA_901482245.1 Timema douglasi
ATTAACTTTTGACGACTTGTTTGTAACACAAGAATGTTCGTGTTTTACATTTGAACGGGGCTAAGCTAGATTAGCCCGTTACAAATGTATAACAAACACAACGCCCTGCCCCTCGGCCATTAGTTCATCACTTCTTCTTAAGTCAACAACCCGAAGGTTGGTTTGATGTGATTCCCATCCATCCGGAGCTGGGCAAGAACTCAGTCCATCGGCTGAATACTGCTGCCTGCACCATCGGGTGTAAATCCCATACACTAGAGGATTTCAGGAAGTGTGTGGTTCCCTATTGCCTTTCACACTGAATTTCTATGAGCGAGCGTGAAAGGGCCTACCAGTTTTGTCAGGAAAGGTATTTCCACATAACTTACTGGGCTCTTGTACATGCCACAATCGGCATGTGTCCAAAGGGTTTACTTCCCCTATTAAGTAAGTTTTGATACGGATTTATATCGACCAAGAAAAATTCGTTGACCTCGGCTAGGTTTGAACCCATCACTATGAAGGAGAAACATCCACGTTTAACCTCCGACGATTTTTTCCAACCATGCCGGGAATATAACCCGGAACCATTAGCTCACTAGGCAGACACGATACCGACTGAGCTAAAGTGTTGGACTTTGAACTTTGAAACTCGCCGGATAAAACGTAAATACACTGACGGCGCGGGTTAGTACTAACGCGGCTTACGTGACGTCACAGATAGGCAATGTCCTTGATGCCCTCCTTCTTTGTCCTGACTCTTAGTCAAACTTTACGGAAGCCACTAATTAATTCCGAGTTCTCAATCTGTTTGAACAAGGAGAACAAGCAATGAGGATCGATAACTTCCTTCCCCCCGTTTGAATGTTTAATAGGCCGCGTGCGACTCATTACACTATTAATTATTGTAACCTCATATCGGAAGCAAGGGGAGGTAATAACTAGGTTAGCTCACCGGCATGCCAAGGTATAATGAGAGTGTAATTAATTCGTTAGGGCATCATGTTATCAGTTTTATTTATATTACCGTTGCAGTAAATCACATTCTCCACAATTTGGGGGACATTAAAATGTTATCAGGCAATGGATATAGATTTCGGCATAAAACAAAAATGAAAATAATTTACCAAGCATTCATTTCACTTTGAGCTATTAGTTTTTGAGATCTAATGATCATGGTGTCGTTTGAAATATTTTAAGAGTACAGAGGAAAAAAAAAGGGGGGGGGGGNGGGGGGACTCAACTGTTAACTTATATATAGGCCTAGTAAGTGCTGCCATCTGTTATACGATCATGAGACATTTCTAATGCACTTTAGACTATGTTCAAATAGGTCTCTGTCATATTTAAAATTAATTTAAAAGTATTCTCTGTGGTCCATATGCGGTTTAAAATAGTAAAGTCTCGGAAACTCGACACTGGATAACTCGACATTCCGTGTAACTCAACACGCACTCGTGCACACAGTTTTTGGCGCCAGTAATCACAATCCAAGGTCATTCAACTGTATAACCTCTCAGTTTGTTTGTGTAACTTGAATGGAACAATCGTGCTGTGGTGTTTTTACAAGTGCTGTGATTGGTATTTTTCCTATCAATAACGTGTTATTCGAATCAATACAATACTACATGTACAGTACAACTGTACCTATAGTATTCGATACTGTCATCCTTGTTTAGAAAACATGACGTCTGGATCATATGTATAAATTGGCACTGATTAAATAATGTAACACAGTTTAGGGTGTCAAATTTTAGCGTGTTGAGTTATAGATTGTTATAGACTGTATTTAGAAACTGGGCAAGTAAGTTTAATGCTTTATTTATTTGATGCGAGTTCATTCGTAAAACTCGACGTTTCAATAGCTCGACACCATCTAAGTCCACATTAGGTCGAGTTTCCGAGACTCTTCTGTATACAAGTTGTTGTCCTGGAAAATGTGTGTAAGGTGACTTCCCATCTTTCCCCCCTGTACTTTTCATATTATGTATTGTACAACTTGTTTACTCTGAAAGGTAGCAAGTCTGCCTTTACTTGGTTCCACAACGGCACAGCTTGTATAGGTTATAGGTAACATAGGACCATAGTGTTTGAAGATCCGCCAAGGCTGATACATTTCAGGGTAGATGAACGGTACAACATCAAGAAGATCTAATCCCGGTCAAGTGTACTGATTGGTACTTATCTTCTAAATGTATTCCCTCCCTATGTGCAAATCCTGTTACACTTCATATTAATAATATATTTATCCTCCTTCCCTAAATAGTGTACATACAGGTTGTTCGAAAACTCAAAGATCAAACTGCATATTTAGTTTGTTTGAACCTAATGTAGTACAGAATCCCTACATCCGGAAAACTATGCTAATGCCATTTAGTTGTGTTCAAAGTTTCAGCTTATAGCATCGGGAGGGCAAAGCTGTGTAAGCATGCGTGTACAACAGGTTGCATAGGAGCTAGGCGAGCAGCACTGCACATGTAATAATGGAAATCACTTGCTTATGTAGGACCGTTAATGATGACCCACATAACGTATTTACATTTATAGATGACTGGTGTGTTGTTTACTATTAATTGTGGTATGTTCTTCCCCAGTGATCCAAGATATCGAGGTGAGCTGTGCCGCGTTCCTAGCTCCTATGCAACCTGTTGTACATGCATGCTTACACAGCTTTGCTCTCCCGGTACTGTACGCTGAAACTTTGAACCCAATTTAATGGAATTAGCATAGTTTGCCGGATGTAAGTGTATAGGGATTTTGTATTACTTTTGGTTCAAACAAACTATATATGCAGTTTGGACGTTGAGATTTCTAACACCTTGTATACGGATAATACATAGGCCTACATGGATTCAAGTGATGAGATGTCTTTAAATATGTGAGAAAAATGACTTGGTGTAGTAAAAGTGAATAAAATTGACAAGAATACTTAAACATATTTGAAATAAAAAAGTCTTCTATTAAATGGTCCAGTTAAGATCAACATTAAACTAAATTTTATTATATCTACAAAAATAAAACTGTTTTATAATTTATGTTTTGATAAATCAAATATTAAAACTATTAAAGACTTTTGCGTCTTTAAATTTTCTTTTGAAAAGTTTTTCTTTGCTATATAATTTTTTTCTCTTTTTGTAGACCTACTTGGCAAACAATTGTCTGGGAGTTATTCTTATACAAAGCCGCATGTACCAGTATTCTTTGATTTTCTGCTGTAAACAATTTATTCTAAGTTCTGTATTTTTCTGCTTCTTAAATTTTTCATTTCTGTTTTAGTTAATCCTGTGTATAGATATTTTTCCTCACTTTCATAACCCCTTTGAGTTTTTAACACATTCATTTCTCCCCCTACCCTTCATTTTATAATTTATTTTCTTCCGGGTGGATTTGATAGCTTTTATGTACACCTTTTTATGTAGATATAATATTTTATTAACTGATTTATAAATAAATTATGGTAGTTTTCCTAAGAAAAAGCTTGAAACTGAAGAACAGTTTTAAGTTTTCTCTAAAAAATGACTAAAACCGAATCACAGGAAAAAAATCGACTGAAAGTGAGAAAAGTGATTCAATTGATTTGCTGCACGGACGTTAAGTAATAAGCAGAAAATTTGTTATTTAGGGTTGTCAAACTGTATATGTAAAAGCCATGTTTAGAAGAACTTTAAACAAAAACAAATGCTTTTTTTAAATTTTTTAAATCGGATAAAGCTCCTAATTTTTTCACGAAGTTTGCTAGTAACTATGTTCATGTAATAAGTTATTAAACAAGTCTTGCTTGGTTTTCGTAATTTAACATGAAATGATTAGAAATAATAAAATAAGTTTTAATTAAAAAAAAATAACCCTTATGAATAATTTTTTCCTTTCAAAATTGGAAATGAAATTAAAATGAAATCAGATTTTAAATAATATCACTACGGTTTAGTTACCCCTCCTGCCCTTCTAAAACTAGCGATCACGTGGTGAAATTCGTCAGCATCACAATATTGTTGTAATGGACACGACCTAAATTGAGGCGTGATTATTTAACATTTGTTGTGTTGTGGATTGTAAGTGACAAAACGAGTCTTTCAAAGTGTTTGGATTAGTTAGAAAACAATAGAACATATGCGCTGACAACATAAACAGTGTGCCCATTTTGGGAGCTACGCGGGCCGTCACGCCGGATCGCCGAGTACGAGTGCTGAGGGGTTACCGTTCAAGTCCCAAAGTAACGGGGTTGGTTAAGCATTCCTTGCAAGACTTCCTTCGGCCAAAAGCTTCAAAAATTAGTAGTCATTTAAATACGTTCATATGTTTTAGTGCTTCTCATCACCATCACATTTTATATTAGCGCATATTAGTACAATAAAAAAAACGTAAAACCCAAACCGAACATCAACTCATACAATCATATTTCCAGTCGTCTCCCCCAATCCTCGCCCGCAACCCATCCTGACAATTTCGGTCGACACAAACACGGGATTGACAATATACTTGATTTACTGTGATGGAGAGATCAAGGTTCTAATCCCGGCTGGGTGCAATTGGATAGTGGTTTTCTCATTCCCTCTCTATGTTAATGCGGGTTTATTCCCTCGAAGTTTTTCCTCCCAGCCCTTAACTCTTAGATTAAATCATTAATAACCACAGTGTTGTGCTTTTTAATTAATTTTTTTTAACTTCCCCACCTATATATAAATAATTGAAATGTGTCTTTAGCTGGTCGAAGCATTGATAAAGGACGGATAATTATACCCCAATTAAGGCTACCGATTATCAACCTGTTTACAGTACGACCCATTAGACCACGAAGAGTAGCCGCTAATTGTTATCGATCGACGCCACAATTACATCCCCTCCCCCCTTTCACCCGAGTAATGAGAGGAGGGGGGAGGGTCTGAAGTTAAGTACTCCTCGCGTGCTTGCTTACCTGTTAATCATTCAACAACGTCGCTGATGAGCCGCGACGTAATTAAATGAAGAGGACCGCCCGTTATCAATCTGGACAACCCTTCCACGCCCTCGTACCTCCCCCACCCTCCTTGTAGACCTTATTAATAACCTCTTCGCGTACCCCATCACGCGGACGATTAGCGGGGTTAATATTTAACGGGTTGAAGAACGGACTTTTGAACGTCGAGTTCTCTACGTCGTAGAGTTGGAGGGTCAAGGCGGTTATTACTTATTTCTGCGCCTTCTGAATAAACCTAATAATCGTACTGTCGGTTTGTGGAAAAAATGATCTAAAGCAAGTTGAATAGTATGTCACGCATGCAAGCATTGAAAAATCAAAAATTTACTTACGAGACATACAAACTAAAAAGTATTAAGTTATGCAGATTAAATTGGATTTTTTTTAGCATCGAGTCTTACTGCCAATTAAAATTATACACATATATATACTATTTACGATAATGTGTAATGGTTGAAGAAGGTTTAATTTTTTTAAGGAAATGTACCCAAACTGGCGCGGAGAGAAAGAGAATACAGTACATCCAAACGGGATTCGATCCCCGATCTCTCTGTTATCAGAAATCTCAGTTTATTGCGAAAGTAGCTCCTTAACATTTTCAACCACTGAATTAGGTTACATATATACTAATTAAGCTAATGATTTTGAGATGAGAAAGGTAGTATTTAAAGGCAATGTGCTCGCATTTGCATGAGGTTAAGGGGAGACTATTTAGCTATCGGTGGCTTTAGTACACCCGGACAGAATTTGAATCCCTGACCTCTCCGTTGGAAAAAACGACAGACTAGATGATTCTGACATTAAGTCTGCGTAACCTCTCAGTGCGGGTAATTAATCTTCCCTTAACTTCTATAAACAATTCGGAAGGTGTTGGGTTATTTGCTATTGTCTACTATTCCATCGGCTTCTTTGAATTAGTATTCAATGTCCCATTTAGCTAGTAGCATGTTCTAAAGATAAGGCTTACTCAACTTGACTGACTCACGACCAGCAACGCGACTGGGTTTAGTGATTTGTTATGTGAACAGTTCCTTCGAGGTGACCGCGACTGGTGACCAGAGTGTGCGACCAGCGTCTCAGCAACTCGACTGGGTTTAGTGATTTGTTATGTGAACAGTTCCTTCTAGGTGACCGCGACTGGTGACCAGAGTGTGCGACCAGCATCTTAGCAACGCGACTGCGACCGCACTGCTCCGGGAACAGTCTAGTTGCAGTCGCGTGACATTCTTCGAAAGATTCCTGTATATAAGCGCGGTACATTGACTGTACATGGTAGGTATTCCTTTCATTGTTGGAGCTACTTTCGTAGCTGTTTGTCATCATTTACATCAAAATATCATTATCCTATTCTTCTTCTTCTTCCACTGAAAGGTATGTGAGAAATAATATATTACTCTGACTTCGTGTCATAGTTCAGGCTAGCGCTGGGTCAAAATAACAAAATAATACGGATAGTTAAGGAAAAAGTGTTTGAAAAATTCTGCAAACTGAGGTAAAATCTGTACTCTATAAATAAATGGTACGGTGCACCTCACGGAATTTCTCTCACTTTTATCGTAAAATAGACATTAACTAAAAACTCGTAAGATTTGTAAAACGAGATAACATTGCTGTAGAAACACTACACCAAAGATCATAAATGAAATAATATACAATGTAACTTACTTGCTCTATGGCATTAGGAACTAGGAATACTGTTACAGAAAAATCAAGGAAAGAGAAACATGTTTGTCCACCAAAGAGCATAGATATCAAATTCATTTTCAAAGAGTTGGATTAAAAAGTATATATATTTGCTTATAGATAAGAAACTATTGGGTCTATAAAAATATATTTCAAACAAAAGATGTATATCTTTAATAGTACTACAACTTTACAGAGATAAGTTATTTCGTATCTCAAATAGTTGCAGGGAAATGATGAAAATTGGAAAATGTTCCTCATGTAAAGTATAATAAAAGTCATTTTCACGAGAAAATTAGAATTGCCATCGTGTTCATAGTAATAAACAGTGTCTAGATACACATTTTAATCAAAATCCTTGGAACGAATGTCAAGGAAATCGATTTTTTCTGTTTTTGCCCTTCAATAAACAACCCATAATTTTAGGGTTTGGTGTCTAATTTCAAAAATCACATGGCGGGACCTTATGAAAAGCTCAAATATCAAATTTTAGCCCAATCGGTAAAATAATTTCGTCTCTGGTCCGAGGTATGAACAGGCAGACAAACGGCATTGCGAATAACACTTTTATTTTTTTATTTCAGAGGATCATGACACGTCGACATTTATCAAAATCTCGAGTTCGATTTTTTTGACGGTCACAATACTTTCTCTTTGAGGCGTCTAGAGAAAGTAAAAATGACACACAATCGGTGATCCCCGGTCGCTTCTAAGGAAACACTGTATCCCGTGACCGCGACTAGCTGACGACTATGGTCGTGGTCAGGTTGAGACGACCCTAGCACAAGGAGTCTCTCTCCAATTGGTTAGATTACTGAGAACGGGAAGATATGGGTTTGAATCCCATTCAGGTGTCTTTGAGGTGTCCTTTCATACATGGTTTATCACTATCTTTCCAAGCAACTATGGTAACATTTCCTGTCAATTACACCTTCCTAATCCCTACAACACTAGCATACTTTTAATATAGATGTGTACAGTCCTAATGGGTAGGAAGACGCTATGAGAAAAAGTATGCAGTGAATTTTTAACTTAATTGATTCTTACATTAAATAATAATGTCAAAAGTTCATTGTGTTCAATAATGATTGTAACTGGACTGTACCCTCTTCTGAGTAACGGACATTACACAAGGAATTGATTAGCGAGGACGAAAGTTTAATTGTCATCGAATTATTAAAAAAGAGAATAGCTAAGGACTACACGTATTGTATCTGCAAACACAAAAAGGAAAACCAAATAACATTTTTCCTCTCTACGGGATAAAATAAAATTAAATATGCTCCTTGTTTCTCAAGAAGGACATAGATTTATCTTCCATTGTTCCCACTCAATGAGAAATGATGCGAATGGTTGTATGTTGTTTTTTAGTCATGGGAGACAATGACAATTTAAAAAAATTATCTTTTAGGGTTTTCAGTGAAGTTTTCGAAGAAAAACGTATTAAGCCTTTTAAGTTTTATGGAACCCCACTTGCTTCATCTATTCAAATTACTTATATCCTTGACATTTCAGAAATGTTTTGGAGCTACGTAGTAGTTCACAAGTGTACTTTAGCTTGTTGAATAGCTTGTGGTGCTGGGGGTCCGGGGTTCAATCCTCGGTCCCGGCACAGATTTATCTGATTGCCAAACCCTTCCTTCACCTCTGACAAGACATGTATTAAATCACAACTTGTGAATGTGAGGAATGCCAGGCATCCACCGTGGTTCGGATTCCACGTTAAACTGTAGGTCCTCCATTTCATATAACAATCATTCTATCATTACACATTAGCGTAAGTGCGTATAGCCTGAACGTGTAGTAAGACGCGGTACTAAAGAACTATTTAAAAACAATATTTTGGGTGGGTGTTGAGGTATTTTTCTCTTGAATAGTTTTTCACCCTTTATTTCTACTCAAATGCGTGTATATTCCCTTTAAATATAACCTTCCTCATTCATAGAACATTAGCGTAATTAGTATACGTGTGTTCAACAGAAACGCGTAGTAAGATGCGATGATAAAATAATAATAAAAAGTAAGACTTAGAGCACGTGAGGAAAGGGGTGTTCGAGTGGGTTTGGGAGGTATCTTGTCTTTATAATATGGTATTCGCATCTTTTCGCAAAAAAAACACCTCCTACCACTCGCGTGTCTCCGACTTCAGGTAGTTTGTCGCCAAAGGGGAGGTTTCTTTCATACGACGAGTTAATCAGCTCCCTTACAATCTATTGGAGGTACCCCATTAGACCAACGTGCTTTATAGAAACTGGGTGATAAACTAGCGCCTCTCGTGTCAAGGTGGAGGAAAATATTCTCTAGCTTCTACTGTGTTATTAGCGACCGTAATTGGTACAGAGTATCATTCAATCAGCTGACACTTGTGTGTGAGAGAAAGAGAGATAAGCTGTACTCGTGGAGAACAAGAAGCTCCTTCAATGGCTGTAGTACATCATCTTTCAGCCACGGCGTCTAATGGGGCAACTCGTTGACGTGGCGATGAATAGTGCTTACAAGATTAAAATTAGTTGAAGACTAACTTAGAATCCAAAGGCCTGACAATTTATGAGCGAGTCACTCAAAAAGTGGGCTTGAGGACTTCAACACGTTCTAGTAGAAATGGCGTTCTACCCCTTTAATTCTGTCAGAAGCGTGTCTTATTTACTGAGCTAGTGGGCCCCGGGGTTCAATTCCCGGTATGGCCGAAATAGATTAATAATTCGGTGAATCGTGAGTTTCCTCTTCGCCGAGAATTGGGTGGACTGGGTGTTGTGTATGTTGTAAATTTAATACGTGTCACTCTCACAATAGATTTGGACTGTCAACGGGGTTCGAATCCCTGTCGGGTGTACTGACGGTGGCTTTACTCAAAGTGTTTTTCCACTTTCTCACCAGCCAAATGTGATAACCCTTTCTTTGAATTCAACCTTAATAATTCCTAACACATTTGCGTGTCTAGGCCTTTACTCATGGAGAGAAAGAAAGATCCGCATCTTACCACCCTTTAATAGGCCCAAACGGCTAGTGAGACGTGGTGAAGAGAAAGTCACCCTTTGTGTCGAGCCCGTGGAGCTCTCTACTCCTAAGAGGAGTTCACTAGAGTCTGAGTAGCTCTCTTCATTACGCCACTCATTAAGAAGACGATAATTGGGCTGAGACTTTGATCTCTCCCTCTAAGAGCGGTGCTTGGCGGGTTGCCTCCTCGTCTGGGGGTAAAACGAACCACTTCAGATCCAAGAGACGTAATTAGATCCCATAATATTTTACATCTCATTGAAAACACTGGAAATGTTTCATTATTAACTCGCGTGGGGCTTGATGGTTTGGCTGTGAGATAATGATGGATTGAGAGGGTTGGATATGTAGAAAGTATAGTGGACTTGTAGGTCAGGCTGTGAGATAATGATGGATTGAGAGGGTTTAATACGCAGAAAGTATAGTAGACTTGTAGGTCAGGCTGTGAGATATTGATGGACTGAGAGGGTTGGATATGTAGAAAGTATAGTGGACTTGTAGGTCAGGCTGTGAGATAATGATGGATTTGGAGGTTTGGCTACGCGGAGAGTACAGTGGACTTTATGCTTGGGTTGTACTATAAGGTTGATTGGGAGTGTTGGCTGCGCAGAGAGTATAGTGGTCTAAACGGTTGGGTTGTGCTATAAGGTTGATTGGGAGTGTTGGCTGCGCAGAGAGTATAGTGGTATAAACGGTTGGGTTGTGATATAATGGTGGATTGGGAGTGTTGGCTGCGCAGAGAGTAAAGTGGTCTAAACGGTTGGATTGTGATACAATGGTGGATTGGGAAGGTGGAGAGTATAGTGGACTTGATGGTTGGGCTGTGAGATAGTGGTGGATTAGAAGAGTTGGCAGCGCGAATTCTATATTAAAATCTTAAACAGCAGGCTAGGATTTGACTCCCAGCTAGGAACACTGTAGGCAATGTTTGGTTTAGATAGGAAGATACTTTTTTGACAGTCCTAAAAGTTACTAAAATATTTTTGATATGCATTCATACATCAAGTCATGTGTTTCAAAGATGTCACTTTTATAGATATTATAAATACTTATTAAATTAACACAAAGTATAGTAAAATGTTATCGATATTGACTTAAAAAAAAGTTTGTTTGTACTTTCTACGTGGTGCGATAGATTTACCTTTCTCTGAATCTACTTGTGGTGTTGAGGTCGCCGCCTACTTGAATTGAAATATCCTCACATAGTGATAATTCTTATAGGATTGATATTACTGAACCTTTAAAATTAAAATTAAACTATTCTCAATTGAGTTTTCTGTTTTGACCCTATTGACATTTTATTTTATTTGTTTAAGGAAGGCCAAATTTATGTTAATGAGCATTTATTTTGATATTGAAGCTGCTAAATTTCAAGCGAGATTTCCTTGAAAATAAGATTATTTCACCTTTTTATCATTAAAAAAAAATCACCTTATGGTACAGGGTTTTAATCCTATGTGTTGACATAAATCAACTTGAGTTAAGCGTGAACCATATTTTGAAATAACTTAACGCTTCTTAAATAACGCGAGAATTCTGGGTGTCTAGCACGTCTCAGTACTATTTTTTTGTGTGTTTGCCCCCAGATATAATTTCTCCTTTGTAACCTCAAAGTTGTTGGTGCATAATGTAAGTTACACATATAATATAATCTGCATATAAAATGAATTACGTCTATATTAATAAAATTAAAATATTGCTGGTCCATCACGAGCACTACACGATATCTACCGCATGCAGAGGTATGAAATTTTAAAAATTAATAGCCCCTTTGCACGAAATTATGCATCTCAAAGCCAGAATTTGTAAAATTTTGATAAGATTTTTTCTTACAACTAATTCAAAAACCTAGTTGGAAGCAAAAAAAGAACACGGGCAGCGCAGGGCTTTTAGAGGCACTAAGTTTAAAGATACTTTCCACCTGAAAGTAAAACAAGGGGCAACGCCACGTATATATATATATATATATATAAACGTGTGGATAGGAAAACCCGAGCTCAAGATAGGCTCATCAAATAACTAATAAGTGTGGGAGTAAGTTAGATATTAACTCCCAGTAGCTTAACCTACTCCCACACATATGAGTGATTTGATGAGCCTATATTGAGCTCATGTTTTCCTATCCACACGTTTAAACTGCTTTGGAAGCGTTTATTGATTACTTAAAGTAAATGGATGCAAAGGGATTCGATAGGAGGAAAAGGGCTAAGTGGGTATGGTAGCTAACGTCTCAAAATGTAGTGTGTAGGATGCTAGGGGTGGAGGGAGGGAGGGAGGAAGGTTTCATGTTATTGGTGAAATTGAAGCTTCATCGTCATCAGTCACATACCTCCCACCACTTAAAAACGGAGAATTTTATTTTATTTGCATGTTTAAAAAAAAAGTTGTTTTTTTATTTAGCACCGCGTCTTACTACCCGCATTTGCGTGGAGGGAGAGTGGAAAACCATTTAGGAAAAAGCACCCCCAGTTCACCCGACCGAGATTCGAACCTCAATCTCCCCGTCCTCAGCAGTCGAGCTCAACACGACAAGCGCGTTAGCCAACTACGCCACCGAGGCGGGTAAAAAAAAAAAGTAAAATACTTGCGTTATTTAATAAATGTGAGTTGAAAGAGGAGGGGGGAAGGGGTGCTATGTGGCATTACGTGGTGAGTAGTGAATGGTCAAAAGAATAAAGTAATTGACTTTCGCATTGTAAATGGACAACCCGTTTGTCACAAGAACTAAAGATTCTATCAGAAACAAAACAAAGTGATATTTCTAGACAATGAAAAATGTTAACTATTTCATAAATTAATAAAATTTGTCATCATTTTATGTTTATATCTGTTTTAGACAAATGAATCCTTGTCTTTCATAAACTACCTTTTATTTCTGTCAAATACTTTTTTCTTTTCCCTTGAAAACATACTTATCTAATATATTTTTTTTCTTTCTAAATTATACCCCACGCATATCAAAAAAGGAAAAACCAAAAGACATAAACATAAAATACATCAATTTATGTCGGAACACTAGTAATTTTTTTTATCTCTTTTCGGAAAACGAAGGCAATATGAATTTATTTTTTCTTACCCAATAAAATATTAAAACCTTGTTTGACACGATTCATTTTACTCCACTTTTAAAATTCATTCTTGCTTCTTTTTTTTCCATTTCTATTTTTTTTTTTCCTTGCCATGTAATTTCGTGTCATCTTCCGTACGTGGTTGTGATGTAAAAATGCCTTTATTACGCATGAAATATGATTGCATAGCACACATATGAACAATAATCATCCAGCTTGCTCGGTTCTAATGGACGAGAATTCGCTGCAATCGCTGTTAACACAATCGATAGGCTCATTTTCATAGTGGCGCTATTTGAAGAGGAAAAATGAACTGTTCTTTACAAACTTGGAGAAAGCTAGAGTTTAGCTCTTGTGGCAGAAAGCTTATCTATAAAGATATTGCATTTTTTCCCATCAACATACTTGATATATTGTACACAACATATTTTTAAAATTCATAGGAATATATCGCAAGAAGTTTTGGTTCCCAAATTGACGAAGAATGTTGTAATGAGAAAATATAGTTTGTTTAGCTTTATTTTTTTTTTTTAAATACAGTTTTTCAATCAAGTGAAATAGGCCGAATAGTAATAAATATTTTACATGACTCGCCTGAGCTATTTACATTGAGAAAATATCTTGATATAGAGTGTTTAAAAGTGAATAAAAAGAATCCAAATTACATAAAATATTCATCGCAATGGATATGTAATTTAGATAAATGGTTCTAGTTTTTAATATACTACATTGAAAGCACATATGTTTGGAAAATATTTGATCATATTAGAAAGATACATGGTTTTGGAACAATAAGCCCTTAAATATACCTTTTTAAATTTAAAGAAAGTTGGGATTGTATATGTCCATAATATTAGGCTTTAGCCATAATTATTCACAACATTTATATTTGGCATTTAAAAATATTATTAAAATTCATAAAAAAGTAATGTTTTATGTATATTTATAAGAAACTCTCGTAATGTTTATATATTTATATATATATAAACATTACGAAAGAGGTATATATAAATATATACCTCTTTGGTGGCTGAATGGTCCAGAACGTCTATTACGCAATAGACTGGACTAAAGATACGGTGAGATCAGGGTTCGAATCCCAGTTGGGTGTACTGAGTGTGATATTTTGCTGCAAGGTTTTCCACTCTCTCTATATACGAAAACTTTGCTACACTCCCTTTTAATTCAAATTTCATCATCCCTAACACACACCATCACAATAGGGCCAACACATGGCTACAACCCGAGCAGGTAGGGAAACGTGTCGCTAAAAATAATTATATATATATATATATATATATATATATTTGAATACTTTTTATAATCAGGGCAAAAAAACTAGTAACGATAGATATTATTTTAATTTTGTTAATACTTATATATTTGTACGGCAAATAGGAATATATATAGCTTTATTTTTGTTAGTTTCTTCAAATACTTAAGTTTTATTTTACAAGATTATAACTAATAATTTTTTTTTATAATTTTAATATTGGTTTGTACCCACATTTCAAAACTGGTAGTTTACTTGTTTCTAACAATAAACCATATATAAGTTTTCTTTAGAATTCGTTGGTGTAGCCAACACCTGCAGGATTGGGTTGTACAGTATCACTAAACCAACCCCCGAGTAAGGTTGAACACATTTTATAAAGAATCAGTTTACCCTGAAAGTAAGCAATCTTACCTTGACCGATTACATTATGGTCCAATCCTATAAGCTACATCATAGTGGAACCATCCCAGGTTAGCTAACTACCATTCGGAATTGACTAAAGGTAGCCTTTAATTATCCTGCTTACCTAGAATGGTAAGCTAACTACCTTTATGAATTGACTAAAGGTAGCCTTTGAATACCCTGCTTACCCTGAATGGTTCCACTATGGTGCAGCTTATAGGATAGGACCATAGCATAATAGGTCAAGGTAATTTCGACTTCTTTCAGGGTTGACGGCGTTTACATAAACAATGTAAATTACATGTAAAGTTGATCAAAAACCTTAACGTTACTAGAATCTTGCCGTTTAAAACGGGGTATCGATACCATTTGGTAGATGTCATTTTGTCCATGTTTTTTATCAGGACTATTTAATGTTAACTCCATGAATTAATTGTATTAATTATATCAGATCCTAATTAAGATGAACTCAATCCTAGAACAGGGACAAAATTCAGTCCCCTTGCAGTTAGTTTATCATTATGATAGGAGAAAACTCAAATTTCGCCAGTGATAATTTTTATCATATTGTGGAGCTGAACCCTAGATCCTCTATTGAATAGACAGCCCCACTGCCAACGAGATTAAGGTAATTATCTATAGATCATTCTGTCTGAATTTATGTCTACAGTAGTAACTATACCGTAGACCATACGTCTATTAAATAAGTGAAATTATTGTGTGCTATAATGTGTTATTATGTGTATTAGTATCAATTAGTTTTGCACGTCATTCATTATAAAATGATTTTTTTTTAACACCGCGTCTTATTACCTGCTCAAGTTATACGCATATGTATTAACTACACTAATGATATAAGAATGCGGATTTTAGATTAAGTGCACCTGCATTTGCATGGTGGCAGAGTGGACAACTATTTTTGAAAAAAAAACACACCTCAGGACACCCTACCAGGGTTCAAACCCGGATCTCCCTATCATCGCCAATCTAGTCTAACCCAAGAGCTACGCCTTAGATCATGCGGCCATCGCAACAGGTAATGTAAATATTATTATTATTATTATTATTATTATTATTATTATTATGTGTTCTTTCTTTCGACAGTCCCGTTTCCTTGTCCAAATTGAGTCCTCCATCTTGATCTATCAGCGGATTCTTTTAAATAGGTTATATCATGAAACTTAATCTTTTTTCCTTGTTTGAGGTTTTCTATTAGTCACATTCGTGGTCTTCCTAGTCCGCTTTTCCCTTTCATCTTGCCTTCTATGACGTCACTCGATAGTCCATTTATTCTCAGAATGTGACCCATTTAGTTGGCCTTTCTTCGCAGAATCAGCTGCAGAATGGTTCTCCTTTCATTTACTCTCCTCAGAACTTCTTCATTGATCCCCCAAACAGTCCACTTTGTCCTCAATATTCTCCATCAGCACCATATCGAAACTTTTCAAATATTTATTCTTAAAATAATAATAAGATATAATATTTATGAACTAAAGTCAATTTAAACACAAAACTAAGAGGTAAAAAATACGATATGTTGACAAATGGTTATAGAGCATTTCTACTACCAGCAAAAGGTTTTTTTCCTTCTCAAAACCGATATATGTTCATATTTATGTTTTGTAATAGTGTCAGATAATATCCGTGTCAGTATCTAGTACTTTGTATCTAATAACACGTCATCAATTGTCTCATTATAAGGTGACACACACATATCTAGAATGTGAATCAATTATTCAATGAATCTAATGACATGTCTTGTCTTTTTGGAATAGATATGAAACTTTTTGTCATTTTACGCGGACACAAAATATATATATATACGTCCAAGTCTATGTCATTTCGTAATTTAACGCGAGTTAAAAATGTAAAAAAACAAACTCAAATGGTGGTGAAAGAACTGGAAAGTAAAATTACTTCGCTTGAGTTGTGACGTCTCGGTGCAAAATAAGTATAAGTACAGATTATATTGAAAATGTTTTGGAACAATATTATTTGAAGAATCTACCATAAATCGTTTATTAAAATTTAGCTTAACTTATGATATATTATTAATTAATATTTGATTTAAAATAAGATGTTCTAGAGATATAGTATAAAAATGATGAAAATAGAAGACATATAAGACCTCTATAACTACAGTAGGGAGTAGTGAGCTTGTGTCCTTATTCCACCAAGGAGACATATTAACCTCCATAGTCACAGTAGAGAGT
>CABEEJ010009866.1:0-16574 GCA_901482245.1 Timema douglasi
ACCTGGGAATGGCCGTGGACGTCTTGGTAGAATTGGGTAAGTTTGCAGTATATTGTAATATTAGCTAGCGGCTAATGTTACATGACAAATTTTACAAACACATCAAGAATCAAAAGAAACAGTTGTTTTGGTAGCAAAGTTTGTTGATGTATTCAATCAAAGATCTTCCAAATTTAGTGAAATTTAGCCAACCATATTTTTTTGGAAACCCATTTAATACCATGGATATCAGTATCATTGCCAAATATATTAATATAAAACGAATGTTGAAGAATTGGAATAAGAAATTTCTGAACAACTTAACCCTCCAAACTTTTCTTTAAGGATTATCTTTGCGATGAAAATTAAATCTTATCTGTGAAAAACAATATTCTTCATAGTGAAAACCAAATATAGTTCTCACCTTTCTAAGGGACGGTCTAAGAACTGCAGCGTCAACTTATCATCCAGACTTTGAAAGATTATCAGTGAAATGCATTTACAATTGTTGCATTGAAAATCACATATTAAGTTATTTTTTTCTACATGTACACACATGCACCCACTAAAAGTTTAGAAATGCAAATGCACCCTTGATAACAAAGGTTGGTGACAACTGGTATAAAGTATCTTGGAGGTATGAATGAGACAAAGAGAGTGGGGAAAATAAGATCCAATGAGAAGAGGGCAGTGATCACATATAAGAATGTGCATGGGAGGATAGGAGACAGAATACAAACCCGGCAAAGGAGAATGACCGAGAATAGGAACACGGAATGTACGCACACTGACAGGGGAAAGAGAGAGGAGGAAACTAGACAGTCAGAGACAAGATGGAGAAGAGAAGGTAAGGAAAGCTGGATCTGAGGGAAAGATTCAGGGAGTATTGATTTGGAAATAAAGAAGAAATAGTGTGGGGGAGCTGGTGAGATGGGGGAGGAAGTGATAGGATTTTGAGGGTGAAACTAGGAGTGAAGGGTGGATTGTACCTCTAAGGAGGACGAGTTTGAAGGATACCCGGGTGGGAAGGCACCAGAATCTGGAGGGGACTCAGAAATCAGAGTGATGTAGAAAGCTACAATCTAAGAATAGGATATAAATGTTTGTCCTGAACCTCCCATCCCCAATTCACCCTGTAGCTCATGGCCAGGAATACTAGTGGCTTCTCCACCAGATACACCTATTGATACTAAAACAGAAAAACCAGGACTTTGATGAGGACTTTCAGGCTGCTCCGTGTAGCACACCACCACAGTGATGTCTCAGTCAGAGACCTAGGTCTTCCTAAAGATTGTGCTCTAGTCTTGAAGAAAAGTAATTATTAGCTCCTCATCATGGTAAAGAATTAGATACAAATATTTCATCATAGATTTTTCTCAATATTTTGACTTATTGTACTGTAATTATGTTTATTATTATTATTTAGCACCGCGTCTTACTACCCCTTCGGGTTATATGCTTTAAGTACTAATTACGCTAATGGATTAGGAATTGGGAAGGTTGAATCAGAGGAAGTGAACCCGCATTTGCGTGGAGGGAGAGTGGAAAACCAGTTCACCTGACCGAGATTCGAACCTCGATCTCCCCGTGCTCAACACAACTAGCGTGTTAGCCAACTACGCCACCGAGGCGGGTGTAATAATGTTACTGGACTGATGCAACAGTTCAACCTTGAGTACAGCTTGGATGAGTGGAGATCCTTTATTGACTCGTTGAAAAGAAGTTTCAAAGCAGTGTTGTTAAACAATGGTGGTAAGCATGCTTCAGTCCCAGTTGGTCCTTAAAGAAAGCTATACAAAGGTAGCCCTGGTTCCCACCAAGTTCCATTACAAGAATCATGGATGGATGATAATAGTGATTTTAAAATAATGTCCTTGCTCCTCGGACAGAAAGTACACCTAAAACCACGAACAAGCAGGATTAATAGCAGGAAAGATTGCTTTATTCCTCCTACAACCCATTCATATCAAACCTAGATTTACCAAGTAGTTTGTAATAGCTTTGTCAAAAGAAGTAGGTTCTAAGTATCTGTGCATGGAGTTTCTGGGATTGTCTCATGACAAAGTGAAATAAGGCATTTTTGTCAAACCAGACACCCAAACAATCCTAAAAGACAACGAGCCTGGAATAAAAACGGAGACTGTTGAAATAATGCTTATAATGCTTTTTAGGATGTTTTAAAGAAATTTTGGGGGTGATACAAAGATCCCAAATACAAACAAATAGCATAAAACATGCTAGATTCATGCAAAGCATTAGTGTGTTCCATGAGCTTGAAGGTGTGCTTTCTGAACGCCCGCCTGGACTACTTTCCCGAACACCTCATAGCCGTTAGTGAGGAACAAGAGGAATAATCCCACCAAGACAAACAAATTGAACACCAACCTGATGGCAGACCACTAGGATGACATGCAGTGGACCTAAAGTTTAGGAGCTATGTCTTTAGGTCTTGTGCCGTTAGGTGCAATAAATTATAACTTCCATCTCATTATAAATACTCGGTCCCAACACAACCATCAAATAGACAATATTAAAATAATCCATCACCCCTTAGAGTTTAGAACCTATGACCTCCCTTGAGGGCTATAATGACCTGGGTTTGAGGGTGCATAGGTTGTGTACAAGGGGGGTAGGGAGCCATTTTGTTTTTTCACATCCTGCTATAAGGATAAATGTAATTTTAATTCAATTTATTAAGATTTTAATTCCATGCCGTCATCTCTAATTGCCGTAAGGGTTAGAGGATGGAGGGTGGAGCCAGGGGCTAGAGGGGAAAGGGGTGGAGAGCCTGTCGAGACCTGCAAAGGCTGGGAGAGTGTAATTCACCGCTAGAATCTGAGCGTTGGGGTTCCAGGTAAGGGGGTGATGGGTTCAAGAAGTTGGGCAAGAGAAAGAGGGGGAAAAGAGGTGAGGGTTGAAGGAATAGGGGAGGATGTAAGCGAGGGGGAAGGAGGGAATTCACTGTTATTGGGTCTCAGGGCTATTATGACCATTCGACACAAAGTTAGTGGCTACCGCTAGTTAGCTTCACTTTCGAAGAAAATATAGTGTTTGGGTTGTTATGACCACCACACTTTGTATCGTCCGCTAGTTTTAGCTTCAAATTTTTTTCTAGCGTCAACGTACAGAATAAAATCAGTTAGCATCAACAGTTGGCAGCACTTTTCCAAAGAATATTACCTTTTAAGAAGTTACAGGCTAGAGATTAGGTAAATTAATTTCAAGAATGCTGGTATTCATGACTGAACATTATTCATATATTTTTATTTTCCAAAACAGCTGATCACAAGTCACATTATTTGCAAGAAAGATTTAACCAAGCTTAATTTAATAAATATATATACTTTTGTTTGCCTACAGTTAGAAATGAAAAAATACTAGGCCTACATTATTCAATACACACAACATATTTTAATCAAATGATCATGTTGCGAAATATGTATTTAAATAGTAATGTCACACGGGGAAAGGAATTAGTACGAGAGGTTGGCCATTAGAGAAACAATGTTTTATTCTTCATATATTATCTATGTCGATACTGGAACGAGTGTAATATGTTGTGTGACGATCCTAGAAAATAAAACTAGTTAAAACTGCCAAAAATAGTGTTTACGTTGAATATTTTCGACAACTTAATGTCAAAACAATGGGCATTTATACAGAGTCGGCCTAATGAGTTAACAATAAAGTGAACGAGAGGGTGGCTTGGATGGTTAAAAATAATAAAATGCATATTTTATTTAAAGGGAATTCTTGAGACTAGTTAAGTGATCAAGAATATAAGGCTATATTTCTTTCTAATGAGTTGTTTGCAATATTTCATAGGCCTATAGCCCACAGTAATTACTACTCTATGTACAATTCTGTTTAAATTGGCTTACATTATTAAAGTTTTATTGAGGCATCTTAAACCGACCAGGCCTACCTTTTTATCATCTTGTAAACTGGTCTGTCCACGTGTTTTACCCGAAGAAGGTATACTTAGACGATAAAGGTAAATTTATAGAATTTGTATTTGTGTGGAGGGAGAGTGGGAAAACCTTTAGAAAAACAAAACCACTCTACTAGCATTCAAATCCCAACCTCCCAACATTGGAAAATTAGACCAAAGAGACTAACGTGTTGGTCAATGTTGCCCCATGAGGTGGGTCAGCAGACTACTAACATCCCAAGTATGTCATAACCTAACCAACCTCCACCTACTATAAAACCTACCAACAATTATTAATCTTAATAATGGAATGTCCCAATGATCAGTGTTGATGGTGAGTAATAATGCAGTGTCATGTTCGTGGGGCGTCCAAACGAGGGTTAGTTACCGGTGTGAGGTCAGGGTGTTGAGGAGGTATTAGGAATAGGTCAAGTGTATCAGCATTCCCCTGTAGAGAGAATGTGGATTTGTTGCTGGGTGTCATCACGAGGTCACCTTGTTGGGCTTGGGGGGTCTGGCTCCACCAGTAATCTCTACATTAAACTGGATGGACATAAACACTCCCCTTGCAACGGACCAGATCATGACGCTTAATTTGTTGTCTGCTTGCTAGCGAGGGGAAAAATTTAACAGTTTCATTCAATGTTCTTGCGCTAAAACGTGTCTCTCGTGAGTAAAAGTATTTAAGAAAATAATAGTGAAGACATATTTACATTAAAGGATATACAATTCAGTTTTAAAGTTAATATTGTAAATATAAGAATACAATCTTTAATATGTTAAAATATGTAGCTTAAGCCCATGTTGTTTACATTCTGCCAAGACTAGACTATATTTAAAATTGGTTATTAGCTTATATAAAGGATTCAGAAACAATATTATATTTAAAGTTCGGTATCTAAAATGAAAGAAAGGTAGCTTCAAACTTAGTTACATTCGTTTGAATCAGAGCTGTGTAGTCGGTAGGCTGAGCCTTGGATTCAGACTCCTCTACTCTTTCTATTGTCCGATTGACTCAGACTCCTTTATTACTGGCAAATTTATATTAATAAGTTATAAAAAATACTTGTCAAAATAATGTTAACACTGTTATAACTATTGGATTTACATTAAAATACTAAAAATGGCAGCACCGGACATTTCATAGCTAACACTTGACTAATCAGGCTACTCGGTTAATAGAACATAAAAATAGATTATTTAATTAATTAATTAATTAATATTTAGCACCGCGTCTTACTACCCGTTCGGGTTATACGCTTTAAGTACTGATTACTCTAATGGATTAGGAATTGGGGAGGTTTAATTGGAGGAAGTGAACCCGCATTTGCGTGGAGAGAGAGTTGAAAACCCCTTAGGAAAAACCACCCCCAGTTCACCCGACTGAGATTCGAACCTCGATCTCCCGTCCTCGGCGGTCGAGCTCAACATGACAAGCGCGTTAGCCAACTACGCCACCGAGGTGGGTAATAGTATATTTAGTTTACTACAATTTCTGAACCAAAAAACTAAATTCCTACGAGTCGGTACCTTTCTACCGACTCCAAATCCACCCAAAATTGCTTCAGACTTCGACCCCAGGTGCATAGCCCTGGTTTAAATGCCAAACTTTGTGTTGAAGTCTTACGTTCAAACGATAATTCAGGTTATAGGAAGTAAAACTATTTTAGCCTAGATCGAGAGAAACGGGTCACGAGTGTTGAACTTAGTTATGCTCCTCAAATCTTCTACTAGCCCATTCATTTCGTTTAACTAATCTCATATTACTATCTCTCATATAGTCATAACACTAGTGAATGATGTCAAAATGCCACGTTGCTTTGTATTACCAGAGTCTCTGCAGATGTCCATCCAGTTAGATTATAGACGTCAATGGGCTCCATCTCTGCTTGTGAGGTATAGGAGTAGCCCTCTTTCATTTTGGTGGCAGCCATCTCAAATTTACAGTATTTTGGAGGTCATTTTGAATTTTCCAAAGTTATTAATTAGGGTAATTAATATATTAGGTCCTAATGCTAACATAATTTGGCTTTCAATAAAATAAAAAACTCGCATTTAAAAAGTATACACACACACACGCGCGCACACACACACACACACACACAGAGACAGATTGATGCCGCTCTCAAGATTTTTGAGGTTAAAATATAATGTGTATTTTAATAAAAACATCTCATAATTAACTCACAAACAAGTGAAGTTTGCTAATGTCATGTCAAATGATGAGGTTTGTGTTGTTCCCTGGATAAGAACTGTAGCTCGCGTGCTAGTAAATACGTGACACGGGTGACATCAAAATATGGACCGACCACGTCAGTCCTGCCTGCCAGAGATGTTCGTCTCACTTCTCGTTACAACTGTCCGCATTTCATTTCAGTTTTAAAATGACTGAGGAAAGAACAATTTAGTGGAATGTTACCACATTTGCTTGAAAAGAGAGTGATAAATTATCTAGGAAAATACCTCGGTGCTTGGCTAAGATTCTAATCCCAACATCCTTGTCAGCAGCAAACTCGACTAGTTGAGCTTGGCGTGATACACCCAGCAGGATTCGAACTACGACCTCTCATTCCTCGAAAAACAAGACAAGACTGACTGACGTCTTTTTCTGTGTTTCTATCAGTGTGTTAAAAATAACGTTGTTTTAGGACTTATGATGGCATGCCATATAAAGTTAGGTCTTGTGAGGTTAGGTCTTGTGAGGTTAGGTCTTGTGAGGTTAGGTCTTGTGAGGTTAGGTCTTGTGAAGTTAGGTCTTGTGGGGTTAGGTCTCGTGAGGTTAGGTCTCGTGGGGTTAGGTCTTGTGGGGTTAGGTCTCGTGGGGTTAGGTCTTGTGGGGTTAGGTCTTGTGGGGTTAGGTCTCGTGGGGTTAGGTCATGTGAGGTTAGGTCTTGTGAGGTTAGGTTTTGTGGGGTTAGGTCTTGTGAAGTTAGAATCATGTGAGGTTAGGTCGTGTGGGGTTAGGTCTTGTGGGGTTAGGTCTTGTGGGGTTAGGTCATGTGAGGTTAGGTCTTGTGGGGTTAGGTCTTGTGAGGTTAGGTCTTGTGGGGTTAGGTCTTGTGGCTTTAGACCCACTGCCTGTTTGAACGGTTAAGGATATTTTAAAGTAATCTATGGAAATTGAATTTTAGGTCGTGCTTTTAGGTGTAGTCTATTTAGAAGCTATAAAATTAGGTGTAATCAAGTTAGGTCTTAGGAAATTAACAAATTTAGTTTAGGGGTTGTGACTTTAGGTCCGACTACTGTTGGATGCTGGACAGAGATGAACCGCATTTTAAAATTGTCATTTTACTTTTAAATAAAAGTATGTTCTAATATTTGTAATTTTCACCAGAATACATTAGAACGGGCCATTTTACCACAACTTCAGACATTTTATGAAAAGTTATTACATCTGAAGAGAATATTCGCAGTCATATTTTGTGTAATCCAATGATGGTAGTTAAAATAACAAGTTAATTTATAAAAACTACTGGAAGTACCTGATATTGCAATGTATTGCATGGTTACCCCTGGCAACACTTTTCTTTGCTTCAAACAAAGAGAAAAAAAATCTCTTTATTCTATTTCATGTGAATTAGTTATTAGTTAATTAAAACAATAAAATCCCAATGCTGTGCAGATAATATTGAGGAAACAATTGACCTGAGGAGGTAGTTAACGCTTTACAAGGAATTATACTGCTATTGGTAGATAATGTTAACAATCACTGGACCAACAGGCCTTCTCTGACTGTACTTAATAAAATAAAATTCATACTTTTTCGTCATGTTTTCTTAAATACCTGTTACTATTTACTTATTTCGCTTGTAATTAGCCATCCTGTCCTCCTTTAGGCCAGTGAGGCTGGATAGTCTACAAATACCCTTTTTATAACTTGATGAAGCTCTAAATCAGGGGCCGGCCATTAATCGTTTATGATCAACCAGCCAGTCTTGTGGAAATTTTCAAACTACCATCGTTATTAAAATTTGATATTGAGTCTTCTAACTCTCCAATATTGGAGAGACCAAAATAACCCTAATTGGTCATAATCGGTGATGTTTAATATGAAAATGTACATTATGTTAAATCTATATTTTATCCTAAAAAGGATAGGACATAAATATTTAAGGAAAGGTTTAATTTAAGGAATGAGTTGGGGGCCCAGAACTCTTGTCGAACTATGCTCTAAGCCAAGTTCTATGATAATATTCATAACAAGTTTAATTTGGGTGTTTTAGAGTTATTTAATTTTTGCTACTAAAATGAATCGAGCCTTGAAGAGGTTGTGTTGGGCATTATAGAAATAGAGTGAGGTCTGGATAGTCTATGCACAATCATAGGTCTATAGAGTGGCCTCGCCAGTAAGCATACGCTGACTGACGGTGACAAATGTCAGTCCTCTTGTCGACTAGATACTCCCATCAGTATGACACGGACTCTTCCTCTGTGAGCGTGTCCTACCTCTGGAGAGGGTTTCATACACACTCGAGTGTTTTGTCAGAAACATTTCCTCTTGGTACTATGGTATTACCTAGTAGTGGTATGCTGTGGTACCACCCCTTGTATAGAATTATCTAGGTGACCAAGTCTAGAATCTTCCACCAGGAGCATGTGACTATAATATCTTCAGAAGGACCATGGTTTCATTTATACACCTTTTAGAGAATTGCACTATCAATCTTTTACTCGAAAACACAGTCAATACTCCAATAAGAAAGTACTTTAACATCCCGACTTACCACTCATACGAGCTCTCTGTACAAACACTACTGGGGTAGCATGTACCACATTTATGTGAAGAGAGAGTGTGAAACATCTCAACCAGGACTCAAACCCTGGTCAATGTCTCTCCTAGTTAACTGATAATATTGTAAAGGAACTGAGTACCTTAATTCAATGTCTAAAAGATTCAGAGCAAGGTTTAAGGGGTAATGTTGGTTATAGAAGTATGTTTTAAAGGGAGATATAACTTTATAGCGGTTTGGGGGAAGCCATGCCAAATGATGAGCGGGGCTGGAAAAGAGCCTGCTCTGCCCGGCTGTGACTGGGGAACATTTAAATTAACAATTTCATTATGTTTGAGTTGGATTCTTCATAATCTTTCCTGTCAGTATGACTTCATAAAGACTGCCAGAGGATTATTATCGATATGATTTGAGATCATACATAAGCTATGGATATGAGTACATATTGATATCTTATTACAGGTCCAGGGTGATTTAGAGATAGATACACACCAGGGTTGCCAATATTGAAACCTTTTGGACCACAATCGCAAGTAACATTTGGTGGTCTTGTCCCATTTTTGTTTGGTCACTTGTCAGGGGTGAAGAAATGGCGCAAAAGAATCTATTTAATTTTTTTCAAAAACGGTAATATAATATATTTTTGTTTGGCATGAAGTTTTACATGGAAATAAAAGAGAATGAGTATTAGTTTTAATTTGTGTGGCTATAGTTCGATCATGCTGACTGGTTCAACCCCTTCTAATGAATATAAGATATTTGTGCCAGTAAGTTGATAACTAGCGCCTCAAGAAGAACTATAAGGGACAGCTCTTACCTACCCATAGTGCCCCTGGTCGAAACTGTCGGGTAGAAATAATTCATTCACATTTAGTTAATATTTACTAGAGGTAATAAATAAAGTATAAAAAGATTTCCATATTTACAACAGTCTATCAAAAGTAATAAATTTGGTTTACAAATTAATTTTAGAAACTTTAAATCTAGTTTTTGTGAGCTTATATTAACTAAATAGACTTGAAGGTTCAGGTTAATACTCCTGTTAACACATTTATATATATATTAAGAATATAATCAACATATATATATGTTTTTATTATCTCAACAACATAACATTTATACAAATTTTAATTCATGGTTTTATAGGTAATATTTTACAGAGATATTGGTGTCCTAAACTAATATGTACATCTTATATGGGGCAGAATATAAAATTATTATTTAAACTAATCTATTTAATAAGTTTATCTAGGGGGTTGTCTTAACTCTTAAAAGATAAACCAATAAATCACCATAAAGAAATGTTATGTTATATTACTCAATATAATAAATAGATAGCAAGCTACTTGCTGTCAAGGTCATTGGCAAGTTTTCAGGGTTATATGTTTGGGGGGAAGAATGGTAATGTGATGGGATTATTTTGTTAACAGTCATCACTTTTGATCAATAAAAAAATCATTGTCTAAAATTTGCTGCCAGGAATAAACAAGTTATTGAATAAATCTTTGTTAAGCATATATTTTAAAAAAATATCACATTAAATAAGAATGATTA
This sequence comes from Timema douglasi, assembly GCA_901482245.1. Taxonomy (NCBI): domain Eukaryota; kingdom Metazoa; phylum Arthropoda; class Insecta; order Phasmatodea; family Timematidae; genus Timema; species Timema douglasi. The sequence goes on from CABEEJ010009866.1 coordinate 10,195, forward strand.
TTTTTTAGAAAAAAATAAATCAAGCTAAAGACTAAGAGGCATTCGTTATTTGTCGAGCCCTAATCTAGTTTTGATATGGATTTATTTATTAATCACAACACAAATAATTATGATTTATAGTGATTTGATTAATATATTTTTGTTAAGCAAAGGAAATTGATTTTTTTAATAATTGTCAACCATTCTTTCGCGTCAATCCAAAATAATGTTAGTAACATATTAAAAACATATTAAGTAAAATAATAGTATGGAGTCACACAAATGTGTCGAAGGCATAGGCCAGGATTACATTATATCCAAAAGGTATAAAAGATAAATATCAAATTACTTCTAAAATTCCCAATCAGAAAAAGGTAAAGACTATAGTTTCAATATATTATACGCCCCTCCCTAAGAGAATTTATTGGTGGACTGCTGGTCCTTTAAAATACTAACAAAACTTGTTTACGACTGGACGCAAACTTTCTTACTGTGAACTGCTGGCCATAGCAGTATTCCCCGTCACAAAATACAGGGCTGTTTAATCTATCTGTGCCCAAGGCCTCATATTCACACATGTGTGGTGGTTACAAAATAATAACTTATTCAAGAAACAGAGTAACTGGTGATGAAATAGGCTCACCTTGACTCGAAGCTACCTCCTGATAACTCCTACAACTCAATCATGTTTTAACAACCTAAACTCTCTTAACAATATTTTGGAAATGAAAGTAATTATTTACAAGTGTCACGAGTAAAGAAAGCATGCCACCATATTAATTTAATTATTAGTAGAGAGTACATTGCGTCACTTACTGGGATGTATCGCAAACATGACAATACAGAATCGAGTTGCATTATTAACTGTTTTTTTTTTTGTTTTTTTTTTTTGCATTTATAGCAAAGTTTATTTACACATAAATTGAATTTAAGATATAAAATATAAATTGCAGAGTTCCAATGCTTAGTTAACCATATTATTTTATAGTTATATCACAGTACACAATGCATTATCATTCATTATATAGCGTGGTAGACACCATGTTGCCAGATCTAAAATAATGATAATGGTATATCAATGTAGATAGTGAATCAGCGTTTCACAATATATTGCCCAGCTTCCCGTCACACAGTGGAGGTAAATGGACACAGTTTGGGCCTTTTTCATTAAGAATATGATTAAGGTTCTGCGAGCTTGGGTTTTTTCATTCGAGTCTAAAAGCTCCCGAGTTTGAGTCGAGTTCAAGTATAGGCCTATTCATAATTTTAAAATGTTAAAAAGTATATTAAAACACATGTTCGTAAAATATGAATGACACTCATTTTTATAAACAGTAAATACTTTTTATTTAAAAGTTAAACAATGGAAATATTGGTTTTTAAATTAAAAATAATACTTATAAGACACAATTTAAAAAACATAAACACTCAAATAAAAAAACAAATAATTTAAATGGTTTCAACACTCATGTCTTTAAGGATATTTAATGCCAGGTCTCCACCGTAGTTCGGATTCCACGTTAAACTGTAGGTCCTCCATTTCATCTCACCATCACCCTACCATTACACATTAGCGTAAGTGCGTATAACCCAGAACGGGTAGTAAGACGCAGTGCTAATAATAATAGTAATAAATTAAGGACATTAAAATTACACTAACAATTATAAAACAAAGTTAATAAAATGAATAATAGCAAGATGTCTTTTAAATGTATAACAAGACAGTGTAGAAACACTGTCCAGTGATGTAAGGTAAGTGATAGTGAAGGAAGGTTAGGTCTAGGTAGGAACAAAACAACTTCTCTCTTCATGTCTTCTTAGACTTCCCACTTCTTCAAAACTTCCACAGTAGAATATTAGTTTGGATTTTTGGGAATGTTACTTTTTCATTGATGTCTTTTGTAAAGTTTAAAAGAGCTAGCCTGATATATTAATGTTTGTGCGCCACCATTGGGGTGATATTTGATATAACGATTGAATTGAGTTCCTGTTTGCTGTTCTGTATTATAATAATTAAAAAGGGAGCAAGTCTTATTTTATAAATTAAAAGTTCTGGTGTTTTATAGTGGTTTTTTTACATTTTAACTAGACAAACAGTATTTCACACGTTGTAGATGTGACAAATACGTTATATGCATGATAATTCCCGACACGTGAGATTTAGAACACAGACTAATATGTCATAGACTCCACCTACCCGGCTCCTTGTCAGGAAGGAAAGTAAAGAGATGCCTACCCTGAAGGGGTAGATCAAGCGACATTTCCTTCTAGAAGCTTCCCAAAAGAAAAAAGGTGAGGTCATCCAGGTGCGTTTCTGTCCACAACAGAGTGATAGAAAATTGTCGCCATACCTTGCAACTTAACAACTTAACACAAATAAATCTTACTACTCGCTCTAATTTAAAATATCGTAATTTTGAATAATGATCGTGTATTATCACGTCTTCTGTTAAATTTCCATTCCTTTATGCATATTGTATGGGCTCTCATTAGACATTATTTTATTGAGAAATTGACTTCAATTTAATTTTTGATGTATATAAAAGTTAATGCTTATACTTTAAAATTAAAAATAATATTTCTAGCAAACAATATGAAATAGTAAGTGCTTTTTATAATATAGATGTGGTAAATTTAGTAAAATATGTATTTCAATAAATAAGATTAACTTTGATTTTAAACAGGCTAACTAAAATAGAGCTAGTTTTGTAGCTAAATGTATTCATTAATACGAGTTTTAAGTTTGAAAACATTTAATATAATATATTTTTGATATTACATTTTTAATTATAACAAACTATTATATTAGAAAAGGACCAGGCCAAAATAATAAAAAATAATAATTCAATTATTTAGTAATCTTCTTGGCTTGTCATGGCAATACAAGTGAATAACTTATTATTATTATTAGCACCGCGTCTTACTACCCGTTCGGGTTATACGCACTTAAGCTAATGTGTAATGGTAGGGTGATTTTGAGAACCGAACCACGGTGGAGGCCTGGCATTCCCCACATTCACAAGATGTCTTGTCAGAGGTGAAGGAAGGGTTTGGCAATCAGATAAGTCTGTGTCGGGACCGAGGATTGAACCCCGGACCCCAGCATAGAAGTCTGTCACCTTACCCCTAGACCACCAGGTCACCCACTACTAATATTATAAAGAAGAAAGATTTGATTTTTTTTTGTTTGTAATGGATAAACTCAAAAACTACTGGACCGATTTTAAAAATTCTTTCACCAATATAAAGCTACATTATCAGCGAGTAACATAGGCTATATTTTATTTTGAAAATGTAATTTATTCCTCATAAAAATGTCAATAGTCACTCATATTTTATGTTGAGAATAATAATGCGAGGTGGAGGGGTGGGGGTGGGGGAAGGGTCTAGTAACAAATATAGACAAATAACAATAAGGGAAATAAGCCGTGACAAGGCAAGGCCTATACATAAATTATAAACATAAACATGCTATTAATTTGAATAGCAATATTGATGTGCTGCAATAAAATGTGACACTAGAAAGGAAAGCAGGTAACATTGGAGATGATTAAGTGAGGCTTGGATACCATTTTACCCTCGTAGGGGCTCACAGCTCTCTAAATGAGATTCATCTGTGACTGGGGCAGAGAAAGCTCTAATTACATCAATGTGTGGATATTTGGGGGTGTTGTGCGCGAGTCGTCTTCTCAAGAAGCTCTCGGTGTTGAATCAAATAAAGTGGTACTCATTAATAAATAAATATATAGTATTTAAATTAGAGATGGGCCCTTCAAATCTTGGAATCCTCGAGACTACCGAATCCTGACAAGTATTCGAGATACGAGGATTCGGTGTTTTACAGAATTCGATGGTCGAATCTTTCACTTCATAAACAAAGCATAATATCTTGAATTCAAAAATTACTTAGTTAGGCCTACTTGAAAAGCACAACTTGAACTTAATCCGTAATATTTATTTTGTCGGAGAAAAGAGTTAGCATGAATAAAGTCTTTAAGAAAAATTGTTAGGTGTAGGAAATGTTACATGCCTAGTACCCTCCCCTCCCACCCCTAAGGGAAACCTGGACGCAACCGTTTCAGCACATGGTCACTTATAAAACTTCCCCCTCACGAACAAGCTTGTAAATATTTTAATGAACACATTAAAACTCTTCAAAAACTGAAAATTAAAACTAGAATTACAAATAAACTCAAAATAAGTAAAACAAATTATGGCTTTTTTAACGGAATTAAGAACACATTACAGACAATACAAAGTCGGCCGCCATGATGTATATTATGTTTACTCGCCAGAGTGATGATTAGATAAACATGACTGTTATTCTTACTACCCAACTGGTTTTAATTATCTACAACTATGTAAAGAGCCCCAATTTATTCCATACGATCCTTAAGTTAGACATTTTGTTGGGTTTAGTTAAAAATAAATACTGTCAACAGTCAGACAGAGATAAAACTGTTTATTTATCTCTACCAGCCTAGGTATTGTATATCGATGGTTTAAGATCGATTCAGGTAATATGATCATTTAGTAAGCACTCTCGACTTTTAAGACTCAAATAATGACTTGATAATCCATTATTTGTTTTTAACTAAGAGTTTATTATTTTTTTTAATATCTTAGTGAAGTAAATGTAAAAATATTCAAACATAGCCCTGCCTTATAAAATGGGAATGAACATATTGGAGCTGAAAATATGTTCGTGTTTTAAATAGAATGTATTCTCAGAAATCAATATATCACAATAATCAAATATATTTTATGTTTTCTACTTGAAGATAGCTAAAAGATATAAGAAAATAATAATAAAACATACCAGGCATTATTGAGCTCACTATTTCCAATGTGTGTTTAATTGTTGAGCATGTTGTTTTAGTCTTTATTAAAACAATCTGTTTGTAGTTTTATTCTTGCTCTCATAATCCTTCATTGATGATTAAAGTTGATCAAAAGATAACCAGGCCTATTCTGTTTGTTTATTTCACATGTTTTTATAAAAGTAACCCATTCTATCAACACTTTAAAAGATAAATAAAAGACACTAAAATTTTGATTGATTTGAATTTTAAACAATAATACAAGTATAGATTGTTTAATTTGGCTGGACTTTAACCTGTATTTTGCGAGGGGTTGGCTGGAGTTTATTAAAATTGAAAGCACGATTGAAATAAACCTTAATTTACAGTTTAGGCCTATATTGTGTAATGTAGGTCTGTTTGTAAATCATTAAAATTTCTAACACTTTGCTAGGATTCGGAAATAAAATGTATATTCTGTTTCAAGAAATAGTGGATGGACCCATCTCTAGTTTTTACTGACCAACATAATGTTTGAACACATGATTTATCAACTATAAAGCATACAATACGATGTTTATCTGGCAGATGGCAGTACAGGGTACAACAGAGGGAACCACCACCGAGGAACCAAGGACGCTGCTGTCGACCAACAAACTTACATATGTTCCGGGTGTTCTCGGATGCAGTTAATCAGCTGATCAGGTTTCAGCTCTCCCACGCAGATTCTGTGGATCGCAGTGAACAACGGGAATCTGAACAGCCAATGGACAGTCAACATCAACATTCAACTGTTTCAAAGCTAAATGTAATTAGAGGTTATAATCTCCACAACAGATGGTAAGCTTTAATGCTTTAAAAACAATATTTAAAACAACTGAACCTTGGCTCTAATATTAAACATTTAACTACGAGTTAAAATGGCTAACAGAATGAAATAATCAGAAGTCAAAAATAGTTGCTGCTGCTGCTAGAAACTGTTTGTTGCAGTCTGTATGGGCATGGCATGGAGTGAGATGGAAGGAGAAGATAACAGTAGGTGTACAAGGGAGAGGAGAAGAATGGAGGCAAAGTGACCCATCCCCCCTGGAGAATAATGTTGTTGTTGTTGATGAATCATATTCCTCAAGTTGTGTTGCTAGCTAATCTAATGAGTTCAACTGCTCGTACTCACTTGTCATCCATGCTCTTATTTTTGAGCATGTGGTTCACTTCCAGAGCTGTGATTGGTCCCTGCAACTTCTGTCCATTTAACAGTTCCTTCTCCAGCTCTTCGATCGACTGCAAACAAACCACTGCAGTTTAACACACGACTACGATAACAACAACAACGTATGACACGTGGGCACACAAGCAGAGGTGGAGTTCTCTTATAACCACTGCAGTTTACTACCCATTCGGGTTATACGCTAATGGTTTCAGGTATTAAGAAGGCTATATACTTAGAAAGTGTACCCGAATTTGTGAGGAGGAAGAGTGGGAAACCCCCCTTAGTACACCTTGATCTCCCCGTCATTGGCGGTCTAGTCTACTGCTAGAGGTACGTATGACAGGTGATTGTTTACCTTGCCTGTCCTAACAAAGGCCTCCGAGATCTCCCTG
>CABEEJ010009867.1:4250-16573 GCA_901482245.1 Timema douglasi
AACATTACTCTGAGATGTGTATGTGCTTTTAAATTTAAAAATTAATAATGTAAATGAACAAACACATTCAAATTATATAATTTCATACATTTTTAAATTGATTGTAAATTAAATTGCATAATTACACCTAAATTGTACATATTAAGCTCTCATAAAAACATAACGAGCTTGTAATATCGTGCAGTAGTTCACCGTGCGTTCCATCAGTGATACCAACACACACTGGTCTTACGACTTGTTCCCTGACCTTGAGCAGTGTATGAATTATAGATTTAAAACTTTCTCCAAATGCTTGTACAATCCCTGGGTAGTAACACTTGGCTCGAGCAGTAGTAGTCCTTGTTATGACAGTAAACTGGTGAAGACGGGCTAAGACCCATCTGATGACCCTCCCTCAAGGTGTGCTAAACAAATAGAACATACAAATATATTATCGGTTACCTTTTGTTAGGACCTGGCCCTCTAATTCAACCATTCTCTTGTAAGAATATACCGTTCTCTTTGTGAGCGTATTTATATTAATATGACCCTTTATTTGACCGGAGTTCTGATTCATTATAATAGTCATACAATATTATATAATAATACATACATCATTGATCAAGTTCATTCATTATGTCTTCATGTTAGTTAATCATTATTCATGTTTAATACTTATATTAAATGACTGTAAATTGTGACTGATGTTCTTTTCATTGTAACAGTAATATTATTTTGTCTCTATCCACTTCTCCTGTACCTTCTTTCAGAGATCACTTATAGACAATTGGCAACACTGAAAAGTTATTTTTAGTCTATTACGTTAAAAAATAAAATATTACTTTAGCAAATTAATTATTTCTATATAATTTAGCCCTTTTTTTGTAATTTTCTTCTTTTACTTTTTAGATAAAATATAATAAAATGCTTTTTCCCAATTATACACATATATTCAATTGATATTCCCATTAATATAAAATTGTGATATCAAGTTGAGACATTCTGAATTGTATTTTGGATTTCTGTGGTATTTTTAAATTTTGAGGGAGACTAGTTTTATATTTAAACCCAAATGTGTATTTTATCATTCAAATTCTAATTACTAAATTATATGTTTTGGCAAATTAAAATAAATACCCAAAAGAAACTATTAAAAACAACCCACCCCACTTTTATATAAACCAGGTTTTTTACATGTACATATAAACAATTTGTGATGAAGAAATAATAATTATTTTTATGTATCATTAAAATTTTATTTTACACATATATCTGGTTTGTACACACCAAGAAATTATTGTAGTAACAAAAAATATATACATAACTGGTTTGAAAATATATATGACGATAATTATTTAATCTTCAAAGAACTTAACAAATAAGTTTTAATAATAGTCAGATATGAATATGAGGTGAGATTTTACTGTTAATGTTTCCATTCCAATAAGTTGGTTCGTATCCTTGTGGAGGAAATATCGACAAACATTCTCAGAAAAAGTACCAACACTTGAATAAAACCAAATGATATTAAAGAAAAGTGAAGTGTTGAATCAAGTAAGAGCTCGTTCATCTCCACGGATTGCCCGATATTTGGACAGTTCGTTGGGGAACACGGTGTTTAACTCGACGAGCAGGTGAGCCTTGAACTTCCTGTAAGCGTCGATCTTCCCCTTCACTTGCTCATTCTTAGCGAGAGCCTTCTCTATGCAGTCCTTGGTGTACAGCTGAGGGTTCCGACCCTGGTCGATGTAACTGACACAAAGCACACCATTAGCAAACATACATAAAGTAAATATTAGAATCATTATCCTGGATATCATTACAATATGTTTCTCCCTTCCTCCTCCTGCTTGTTCAATCCCTCATCTGCAAGTTTTGTACACCTTGGTAGAGTCATTGAAAATGTATTATTTCTTTGTATGTGTTATCTGCCAGGCAAGAGAATTGAACTGGGACATTTGACTTAGTGTACCGATGCTTTACCACTAGGTTACCCATGTTTATAGTTTTTAAATAAATATTTTAAAATTGGTGATCTGGAGGTCTAGGGCTAAGGTGTCAAGACTTCAGTGCTAGGGGGCCGGGGTTCAATCCTCGGTCCCGGCACAGATTTATCTGATTACCAAACCCTTCCTTCCCCTCTGACAAGACATCTTGTGAATGTGGGGAATGCCAGGCCTCCTTCGTGGTTCGGATTCCACGTTAAACTGTAGGTCCTCCATTTCATCTCCCAATCACCCTACCATTACACATTAGCGTAAGTGCGTATAACCCGAACGGGTAGTAAGACGCGGTGCTAATAATAATAACTAACTAGTTTGTTTGTGCCAATCCTTGAATCTCGCTGAACTATCGATACTCACTCGAACACTTCAAGAGGAACATGAACGTCCTGAACTTGAGTCTTGAGCTTGTCGACCTCCTGGAGTCCTTGGACCAGTGCTTGTCTGCCAACACATTCACAGAAATGATGATAACATGATTGTAGATTTAATATAAAGTTAGAAAGTCAAGAAATGGACAAGGCATTTTATTAGATACCTGTGAAAATCGATTCTCAAATTATATGGGATTCGAGAGATTTGAGATCTGTAAATAATCTCAAAAATGTATCTAAAATACTTTTAAAGATCTTGACTTCTAATAACAAGTTTAAGCATAGGTAAAGGGAATTATATAGACTTTTAAAGTTGGGAAAGTCACAAAATTGTACTATCTAGTGATTTACTAAAACAAAGTGTTCTCTTTGTTTATAACTTGATAGATATGAAGATCATTATATCATTTGTCAGTGGCCCGAGCCTTAAACAACTCTTTTTCAACTGATTACATTTTAAATATTTTCACTTCAAGCAAAATTGTACATTTTTAAGGATTCAAAATTTGGATTCAAGAAATGTAGGATTCAATCCATCCCTAGAATTAATGTGTGAAACAGTACACTATGGCCCTGGACTTAGTGAAACAGTACACGATGACCCTGGACTTAGCGAAACAGTACACGATGACCCTGGACTTAGTGAAACAGTACACGATGACCCTGGACTTAGTGAAACAGTACACGATGACCCTGGAATTAGTGAAACAGTACACGATGACCCTGGAATTAGTGAAACTGTACACGGTGACCCTGGACTTAGTGAAACAGTACACGATGACCCTGGACTTAGTGAAACAGTACACGATGACCCTGGACTTAGTGCAGAATGACCTTCATGTGCAAGATGGACTTGTGTTCCGAAATAACAGAATTGTAAGGATTAGAATGCTTGCATTACTTCATGAGGGTCACTTTGGTGTGGAAAAAACTGAAGCCAGAGCTAGAATGCCTGGTATGTCTAGTGATGTAGATTGTAGGGTGTGTGAACAATTCTGTGTATCTAATAAGAGGGAGCCACTTATCCCCCACCCTACGCCTAAAATACCATTTGAAAAACTTGGGGCTGATGTTCTTTAATTTGACGGTCGATACTATCTTATTGTGAATGACTATTTTTCTAAGCGGCTGGAGGTGGTACCATTGCCAACTAATCAATCTCGTGACATAATATATGTTCTCAAAATAATTTTAACACTCATGGAATTCCCAAGGTGATAATAGCTGATAATATGCCATTTAATTGAGAACATCAAGCCCTCATTATCTAGTCCAATGGATTAGCCGAAAAGGGGGTTGATGTAGGTAAGAGAATTCTCAAAAAGAGCAAGGAAGAAGGAAAGGAATACTGGCTGGCTCTTCTAGAATATCGCAACAAACCTCTCTCAGGACTCGAATTTTCACCATCTCGACTGTTACCGAGTCGTCTAGTAAGGACACGTATACCAGTTCCCACTGCAAACCTACTCCCCAAGACAGTAGGGCCAACCTGATGTCAGTGAACAACACATTATGACCAAAGAGCTCCTCGTAAGCCTGTTGATTTCAAAGACGGTCAAACAGTCGTCGTACAAAAAGGTAAAATATGGGAGTCAGCCCTGATTTTGTATAAAACTGAGACTCCTCGCTCATACATTATAAGTGCCGAGCGGGGCAACGTATTGCGTCGATACGAAACATGTGAGCCAGTCTACATCGCCCTCAACTAACTCGAGAGTTTCATACTGATTACAAGGGTGGATTACAAATTACAACAAATGGCTCTAATGACACTTGGAATGAGGCTGGCAATACAGATTATTGTGAACCCCATCGTGTTGTGGATAGCACAGCTGGGAATGAGTACAGAAGTAGTACTCTTGTTGATAACACATTCTCATGTGAATGGTTAGTAACCAGAAGTAGACGGTACATTGTAAAACCTACAAGATATCGATAAGGGGGAGGTGTTATAAGTACTGTATCAGGGAAGTTAATGTATGTTGGGTTGGTAACACCAAAACCACCTGTCAGCTCCAATGTGATCTGTAGTGAGCAGTTATCATCTGTGCGTGAAACGATATAGTTATGATACAAGTCATTACTATAATAACTATGCTGGTCTAAAGTTAACTGTTATGTATTTCGACTAACACACAGTGGCACACAAAACAGAGAACTTTACAAAGTACTGCTAATATCTCTCTCCACTCGAGATCGAGAACTAGATGGCGTGCAAGAGTAGGCGCTGTTGGTCCTCTGACGAGAAATCACAGAGGTGTTCTAGATTCTTTGAATAGGATTGAGGAGGAGCTTAACATGCCGTCGGAGAGCCAATCAGACGTATCGGGTCTAATTGAGTGTCTGCAATCGTTTGAATCCATCCTTCTCCCTGCAATATGGCACAAAGTCTTGCAGTGCATTGTTTATTACTATTAGCACCGCGTCTTACTACCCGTTCGGGTTATACGCACTTACGCTAATGTGTAATGGTAGGGTGATTGGGAGATGAAATGGAGGACCTACAGTTTAACGTGGAATCCGAACCACGGTGGGGGCCTGGCATTCCCCACATTCACAAGATGTCTTGTCAGAGGTGAAGGAAGGGTTTGGTGATCAGATAAATCTTTGCCGGGACCTGGGATTGAACCCCGGCCGCCAGCATAGAAGTCTGACTGACACCTTACCTCTAGACCACCAGGTCACTGACATAAATCAATTACATTTTAAAAAGTTGTCGCTGTGTTTCACTGTTACCTGTTTGTGTTATATGTCGACTAAGTACAGTAGCCCCGTGGCTTCTTTGGTGCTGACTGACAACTCACAGCTGACTTCTGACAGTCAATATTTAAGTATATACCTAAATTTTGACCGTCAAAAGTGACAGCTGCTAAACACATGTTTTTATCAGATCATCTGGTTCGGCGTAGGGATACATAATTTGGACTGGCAACTTTTTAAAGCTGTCAACTGTCAGCTGTGAGCTGTCAGTCAGCACCAAAGAAGCAATGGGGCTACTGTAGACCTACTAACTATGCTAATATGTCGGGGATAAGGTTAATTTAAGAGGTAGTGCACCCACATTTACACGGAGAAAGAGTGGAAAACCACCCTCAGTACACCCGAGTTAGATTCAAACCCTGAACTCATCATCGGCAGTCTGGTCCATTGCAAGTGTGACGCCCTAGTTGGAGGCCCCCCGAGCTCTCTGGGCGGCCCTGGGTTTCACTGTACTTCTGATCTCCTACATAAAGTCATATCACTTGAAATTAAATGTTATTTATTTCACAGCTAAGTTAATTAGGCTAAGTCTTAGTAAACTATTGATAAACAATACAATGGTTTGGTCATGTTTAACTTACATTTTCTGGTTCAAAACATTTTGACCCTGTGGCTGAAAATCACCTACAATAATCCTAATTTGCCGCACATTTTCTATGAATAACTCTAATTGAGTTTCTATATTTTCCAAAGAAGACGCCATCATTCATAACTATTAACTGTGTATAAAAAGATCAGTGCTGCCAACGACCATAATAAAAGTGCTATAGCTAGATTAATACCATAAAGTGACTGGATTGTAGCTAAACGAAAGATTAAAGGTTATCAGATTTGCCACCAAACCAAAAATGTATAGCCTACATTAATCTGAACTGAATGTAAGATACACGACACATCATTAGACTGAGGTGATCCCCGGACTCAGTAGTTGTCATTGTGAATGACAGAGGAGGTCTTATGTAGATTGAAGCAATTCTTTGCACGTTCTTTCAGTATGGTAGTTCAAAAACCAAAATTTTACAGCATTAAAATAATGACAGAAAATTAAGGAAAATCACCAGATTAATCGTTAGGCCCTGAAAAATGAGAAATAGTCGTTTCGGACCCACTAAAGTCCCTAAGTCTAGTAACGAAGTCTGCTTCATTGTAGGGAGACAGATTTAATGGTATATTTCAATGTTCTTATGCAAAACAAGTCTCTGATAAATAAAAGTGTTAATATTTGAAAATAGTGGAGTATTGTATCACACTTGCCTGAAGAATAATTTACATTAAAGGATATACAATTCAGTTTTACAGGTAATACTGTACAAATACGAATACAATCTTTAATACATTTAAATATTTATTTATCCGTCTATGTTGTTTGCAGTTTTACAAGACTACACGTATATTTATAGTTGGTTATTAGCTTGTATATTGGTTTCAGAAACCATATTATATGCAAGTTCGATGAATATAATGAATAAGGTACCTTAAAACTTAATTACATTTGTTTGAATGACAAACTTTGTGTAGCTGCCATATGTTCTAACGATCGCTTAAGTTATAGGCTTGTAGAAAATATCATTTTTTAAAAATTGGCTTTACTCTTGCGTATTGCTTTCAGAATTCATATTATATTGAAAGTTTGATAATTGTAGTGAAACAAACTAGTTAAAAACTATATTACATTTGTTTGAATGACGTACTCTGTGTCTTACGTTCAAACGATAATTTAGGTTATAGGCTTGTAGGAAGTACGGTATCTCCTAAACCCTGATTTTAATAAGAATCCCAATCTGTAAGGCATTCATTCGTACCAGAATCCTATCATATATTTGTAATTTGGTAGGATAAACAGTCATATAGAATGTAACTAGAAATTCCTTTATGGAAGGTCTTTTATCTTACCTAAACAATAATATAGAGTATGGTTATGGTACGAGATAAAGCCTTCCAAACGAGCTTCCTTTAAAAATCATCGTATATACTAGGCTGCATCAACTTATTTAAAGAGAAAACTCACCAGTTTCACACTTTTTTTTATACTTTTCAAAGCTCTTACTAACACATTTATTTCATTTAACTAATCACACATTGATGTATCTAATACATTCAATCAAACTAATGAAATATGTCAAAATGCCACATTGCCTTGTATGAGTGTAAGAGAGAAAGAGATGTCCGAAAGTTTCTTTCTCTCTTACATAATGGTATGCACATGGCAGCTTGAAAATTTCAGCCACAGATTTCCGTCCAACGAGTTATATTATAAAGATCGATGGTTTTTACCAATGATCTCTATACTGTACTGGATGGACATACACACACCCCTTGCAATGGACCAAATCGTGACGCTAAAGTTTGTCGTCTGCTTGCTAGTGAGGGGACCGAGTTAATGATTTATTTCAATGTTCTTGTGCAAAAAATGTGTGTCTATTGAATAAAAGTATTTTCTTTAGATAGCAAAGTATTATACCCCAGTTGACTGGTGACAAATTTACATTAAAAGATACACAATTCCGTTTTAAAAGTAACATTGTACAAATAAGAATCAAATCTTTAATGTATTAAAATATGTAGCTAACGCCCATGTTGTTTACATTCTACCAAGACTACAATATATTTATAATTGGTTATTAGCTTATATAATGGTTTCAGAAACAATATTATATTTAAAGTTCAATAAATAAAATGAAAAAAGGTAGCTTAGAACTTAATTACATTCGTCTGAATAACAAACTTTGTGTATTAGTTTTATATTCAATTTATCATTTAGGTTAGGCCTATACTATATTTAAATATATTTATTTAAGTTGGCTCTTATCTTGTATAACCTATTTCTTTAGAAGCCATACTGTATTTAATTTTCAATAACTATAATGAAATAAGGTTGCTAAAACATCATTATTTTTATTCGAATGACAAACTAAATGTAGAAGTCTTACGTTCAAACGATCATTTAGTTTATAGGCTTGTAAGAAATATTACTATTTTAGCCTAAATCGACTTAGTTAAAGAAACAGATCAATAGTGTTGAAATTAGTTATGCTCTTCAAACCTTTTATTAACACATTTATTTGGTTTAACTAAACATACATTGATATATCTCATAATATATCCATAAAAATTAGCGAATGAATTCGAAATGCCACATTGGTTTATATGTGTGTAAGAGAGAAAGAGATAGCCGAAGATTTCCTTTGCTCTTACACAATGGTGCGCAGATGACAGCTTGAAAATTTTAGCCGCAGATGGCCATCCAGAGATCAATGGATTTCAGTAACTTTTATCGTATTTTAATTTTACATTTCAAAATTCTTATTTTTTTATTTTCTATAAACCCTGGATCTAATTAATATATGTATCTATCTTTATATTATTAAATACGGACTTTGCAAAATATTGGGTTTTAAAATGAAATACATGTGTTTATGTCCTCTACCTTTTTTTTTCTAGCTCAACAACAGGGAATTATTTGTAAACATAATAATATAATTTTATTTGCAGTTTTTGAAATGCCCTCTATCTCGGGAACTGTCCTAATCGGTGAGTATATAAAATATAATTTAAATATGGTGTGAAAAATGTAGTAGTAGAGTAATTTATTTGGTTATAAATACTTACTGCAACAGACTTGTTTTAAATTTATAATCATATAAATTTTTATTAATAGAATCGCAGTAAAGAAAACTAATTTAGGTTAAGTAGCATTTTAATTACATAATTTCACCACATTTCTCTATACAATATTAGTGGGTCACTCCCTTTTTAAACAGATATATTGTGTAAATACAAATTGAGTGATGCTGGTTATTTTTGTGCACGTTTGATTTAAAAAAGATAATTCCCACATTTTATTAATGATCTTTCTTGCCGTAGGTGGAGGGTCTGGCTTTATCGGAACAGCTCTGACTAATCTTCTGCGCACCAATGGCTATGGAGTCACCGTTGTCTCTCGCATGCCAGGTCCTCAAAGAATATCATGGGTACAGCTTCACTTAGTTGCTATAGTTTGTATGTTCTACAGATAATGGGTAGCGATCGTCTTAACTGTCCAACCCACGGGAAACAATGAAGATGGTCCATTTGAGGGACAAAATTAAAACTATAATAGCTAAACCCTAAATGGACTGAGAATGTAAATACTCACCATCCGCCATGTTTGATATTGATGAGTTTTCAATTTTCAATTAATGAACCTCCTATGAAAA
The DNA here is from genome assembly GCA_901482245.1 of Timema douglasi. Classification (NCBI taxonomy): domain Eukaryota; kingdom Metazoa; phylum Arthropoda; class Insecta; order Phasmatodea; family Timematidae; genus Timema; species Timema douglasi. The sequence goes on from CABEEJ010009867.1 coordinate 13,563, forward strand.
TCAGACTGTAGGTATGATAACCACTAAGCTAAAATAATTTTGTTATGTAAGTTTTTGACTATCCAATATTCTGCGCTCTTAAAAAATAAAATAAACATTTATATGTCTAGAGTTGGGCCAGAGTAATCGTTAGAAACTGCTTTAATTAGTGTGATAACTGTCTTTATTACGGAACACACCGGAAAAGTAAAACACACAATATGACAGACATATTCTTACAAGTTAATTAATGAAGACAGTTGATGCTTCGAACTTTGTCTAATGTAGAACTATCCCTTGACCGTGGTTGAATAATTACTCTAGATGGGCTTGCATGTGTTCATTTGTGCAAGTTCTTCTCGGCCCAGGACATCAATTCATAACGACACAATATAACCTTTCAATCGCCAAACAACAGTCGTCTTATTGAAAGTGTTGTTCGATCATGACCAAGGTGCACCACACTTCCATTCTCTCACCAAACAAATGTTGTTACATTTATCCTCTTGACTCCTGGAAAATTCACATTCACTGGAGCTTACAAAAACAACCATTTACAAATTACTTGTATTGGTAGCCATGGAGCTGGGAAATGTCTTTCACCTGATCTCACCACAGTATTTTTTTACAACTATTGGTAGTACTGCACTATCGACATTCCTAAACTGCCAACATTCTCATATTTACTTACGACTATCAGCAAGAGAGTAGAGAGAGAAACGTTGTCACGGGGTGGGAATTCCAGGGGCTTTGCCCTCGTGCATGCGCATGGAAGGAAACTGGTAGGCCGGCCTACATTAATTAGCAAAATTGGGAGAGTCAGGAAAACACAAGGAATTTTTTTGTGTCTAGAAAATACTGGAAAACCACAAAAAATGCTGGAGTATTTGTGAATTTGGAACATTGTAGGTATGTTTTAAATATTAGTGAAGTGAAGAACTTTGGTCAAACACACGGCCCTACCGGCCAACAAAGACTGCATCCTGCTCTAAACACCATTAACACCATTTCACATTTGGTAAACTATGGAAAATGAAGTTTATTTCCATACACAAGTTTTTGAACTGTCTGGAAAAATCTTCTGGTAGTTTTGTATTTAGAAAATAGTGGCAAGCTCAAATAAACTACCTGAATATGTACACCCAGCTGTGATTAGAACCCTCACCTGCCCATTACTGGCGAACCAGATTAGATACTGACACCTTTGTCCACATGGCCACCAGTACGTGTTATTAAAAACCACGCAGTTAATGAAGCTACAAATTAATTTTAGTACATTAACTTTAATAAGATAGCTGTATTGTAGCTTGACAACTATTTTACTATCACCTCGCACTTGGTCATTATTAATTGGTCCAGTAAGCCGCTAGGATTGTTGTAACACTGGTGACTTATCTCCACTAACAGCTAGTATTGTTGTAACACTGGTGTCTTATCTCCACTAACAGCTAGTATTGTTGTAACACTGGTGACTTATCTCCACTAACAAATAGTATTGTTGTAACACTGGTGACTTATCTCCACTCACAGCTAGTATTGTTGTAACAGTGGTGGTTTATCTCCAGTCACAGCTAGTATTGTTGTAACACTGGTGATTTATCTCCACTAACAGCTAGTATTGTTGTAACACTGGTGGTTTATCTCCACTAACAGCTAGTATTGTTGTAACAGTGGTGGCTTATCTCCAGTCACAGCTAGTATTGTTGTAACACTGGTGGTTTATTCTAATTCCAGAGTGACCTGGCCAAGTCTGGCTTGCCACAGAATGTGACTGCTGTCGTCAATCTGGCTGGTCAGAATGTCCTGGATGTGACCAAGCGATGGACTCCAGGGTTCAAACAGAACGTGTGGGCCAGCCGGGTAAACACGACGTCTTCCCTGGCTCAAGCCATCATCAAGGCGGAGGAGAAACCCGCGGTGTTTGTTACGATATCAGGAGTAGGTAAGGAACGAACTAGTAGATAAGTAAGGGTTTTAAATTGACTTAATATGTATTCTTTAAATTGAAAAATTACACCTGGAATTGAACCCAGGATCTTTGGATCGGTACTAGCAAGAGTCGCCCTGTGCTTAGTGTCAGTTTTTACTCAGATTTTAAGGAAGAGAAGGCAGTGAATTTGCATAAAATCATCAGTTACAATCGAGTGATCAAATGATCCTGATTTTAATTGTAGTAAGGAGAAATACGAATATATAATATAAGGAACTTACTTGGATGGGAGTGCTAATTAGATTAATTGGTACAACTTCTTTGGTCAATTAAACAATATAAACTTACAAACATAGCATGAAGATAATTTATTCAAAGTGAAACTAATACATCAAGAAATTAAGTCAAATAAAACAGGTACAATAACATTTCCAAAAAATCATCATTGAGGTTGCATAAAACTAGGAAAAAATATAAGTGTGTGCAAAACACTATTAAGGGACCAGCTGATAAGCAATTAGAAGTGTAAACTATCAAATTTACCAGATTATAGTTATTAATATTATAACTTAAAGACACTATAAAATCTTGTCTACTTGAGATAAAATTTATAGGTTTTATGAAGATTATGACTTAACAAAAACATAATAGGTAAATTAGTATGCCAACGATAATGAATTTATTAGTAGAACAATTAATTACACTAGTAAATAGTTTGAAAATTTGTCGACAAGGAAGACATGTTCTGTAATGTTTAAGATATTTAAACATTGACAATAGTAATATGGGGTGGCGTCTAGAGCAGAGAACCATCGTGGTCCCCAGGTGAAATACCTTGGTCTGGTGGAGCTGGTGTTGGCCCTTTGACTCCGCTACTTGGTTCTTCGCTTTCTCTCAGCGGGTCTGTTGAGTTTTCTCGAGCGTATGTTGGAGCCCGTGCTGTCTTTGACTGTCACTATCGGAGGGGTGAGGAGTTACGGACGTGTGTGAGCCCGTGGGGAGTGCACTTTCCCACCGGAGGGGAGGGCGAGACGCTCGTGCACTCTCCCACTGGAGGGGAGGGCGAGACGCTCGTGCACTCTCCCACTGGAGGGGAGGGCGA
>CABEEJ010009868.1:0-16567 GCA_901482245.1 Timema douglasi
CGGATAACGTCCAGAGAATAAGCTGGGTGATATGTTGTATGGGATCATAATAGATACCAATAGAATCATTGATAAGAGTACTGGACGATGGGATACCATTGGTTCGACCAAGAACCTAACAATGGACACACTTATGAAGGATCAGGGAGACGAAGAAAACTCATAGAAGGAGGTGTCGGAAGATATGATATGAGGGAGGTCGGTTTTAAGGTTGGGGCATGATCCAAAACAAAGTTTGCAAACTCAAGGGCCACATCTGGTCTGTGAGACGTATCTGCCTGTTTTGTGGTACTTTAATATTACTATTCAGCCAGCAATCTTATATGCACACACAAAAACATAATAGTTCGCCCTATACAAACGGAGCTATTTCATAATTATATTATTTTTTTAATTTAAAAACACCGGGAAGCGTGTCGTCTCGAAAACGGTTCTTAAATAATACAAAGTTCTCAAAAAGAGTAGTGTCGCGTTGATAGGTTAAAATTCACATTAGTATTCTTTATAACTTTTGCTTCACATATCACTTCTGCCAGCACCTTACCCTAGACAATTTTCTGTTGAAGAGTTTAATAGGACTTAGTTTCTTACTTTCTCATCGGTTGGCATGACCACGTGATCAAGAATACGGGCTTCGTGGACGTGATGATTTCCATTTCTAAGGACTTAAGCGGCAATATTAATAATAATAATAATATTTAGCACCGCGTCTTACTACCCGTTCGGGTTATACGCTTAAAGTACTAATTACTCCAATGGATTAGGAATTGGGAAGGTTGAATTAGAGGAAGTGAACCCGCATTCTCGTGGAAGGAGAGTGGAAAACCATTTAGAAAAAACCTCCCCCAGTTCACCCAACCAAGATTCGAACCTCGATCTCCCCGTCCTCAGCAGTCGAGCTCAACACGACAAGCGCGTTAGCCAACTACGCCACCGAGGCGGGTAAGCGGCAATATGGATGTGGAGCTTACAAACTCTATAGATGGGGTTTTAGAGTAGTTTATTTTTAAATTTGAAAAACCATATTAATCAACTTTAAATATTGAGATTTGTGCAATGAGAGTGGGCCTTAACGTGAAATGGATCAAGGACATCTTGTTTGTCAAATAACACCTGTCGTATGTCAATTCAAACAAATGTTTGTATTATTTTGCAACGTAGTTGAGTAGTACCACCTATGACAACACTGAACGCGCATGTGTTCGGCAACATGTTCAACAAAGTACACCAATATAAGATGGCGCTTTTCTTCTTCGGAACTTAATGCTTTGAGAAACAACAAAATGTTACAATTTATAGAAAAATTACGATCTAGACAGAAGAATCGAAATCAGTATTTTTTGGTTAGATGACCTATCACTACTATACTGTTGACCATGGTCCGAATTTCGTTGACCTGATCAAAAAAAAATGACATAAAAATATGGAAAAAAAAAGACGCAAAATAAATGCACACGACTAAATAAAATACGCACTTTACAAATGTAAAATGTAATTGAAAAGTCTCTAACAACTGAACCTTTACATTCTGCTAAAAATAACATTTGATTTACAAATATCCGCTTGAGAATTAATAGCTACCCCCTCCCAATGCAACCCCCTCCAGCCAAGTTGTAGTTTCACCAGGAATGTGTATTTTGCAAAGAGGATACAAAGTTCATGGCCTACATAATCTTCTTATTCCGGCAATTGTGTGTTGAAAAAATTTATGTTGAGCCTTTATAAAATATTGATATTATTTAAAAACATATATGTACTCAACATATAAACTTTAAAAGGACTCGAAAATGCCTAAAAATAACTTTAAAACCCCAGAAACCGACTTAAAAATTACCTACAATATATATATATATATTTCTACACCAACGAGATAGTGAGCAGAGTTCTTATACTTGCAAGCATTGTATGTAACAAACCATAAAAAGAGATGACATGTCATCAAAATCTGGGCCCTGCGGATGAGAGTATCATGGCCAAGGTCGATATTTAAGAAGCAATCATTACCACTTTGTTCAATGGCAGTTGAGTGTTCCGTAAATTATGTATACCATCTTGATTTTCAGAGGCAGGGCCTTTTAGAATTTTAATGTTTGCTTCTTTTTTTTGGCAGCTAACATTGATACTCTTCTAAATAATACATAAAATCCATTCACGGTAGGAATTACTCTCTGAAAGGTTGTTTTTCCTACCAATATCCTACTATATAATAGATTTCTGGTAGGGAAAAAGACCTTTCAGAAAACAATTCCTACGCTGAACAGACTTTACATACCTATTCACACTGTTCCCTTACGTGGAGGTCAAGAAACTGTCCATATAGCTCAAAACACAACTCCGTACTTAATCCATCCTCACTAACTTTCTCCAAACCTCCCTATCCTTGCATACTCCCTTTTCTTCAACAACATCCATACATCGAGTCATACAGGCTCTTTTATTATTAAAACAATTAACGTTTCTCTTTTTTACACATTTGTCTCCAAGATTAAGCCACGATTTACATGCCCTACCTTTTACTTTTGATTCACACACTCTACCTTCATATAATTACTTCGTCACTCGATACACTCTCATCCTCTCAACATGCCCAATTTGATTTTATTTTTAAATACATAAAAAAAAAAAGACACCTGCAGATCGCATTACTTGACATACTAATGCATGAAAGTAGATTTAGTAACTTTTCTGCCAGATAAAGGTTCTTTCTATGAAAATTGGACTGCCCACCTCAAAACGTTAGAAGAGATTTTACTTGAGTTGTATCATATTCCCTTTCTTCTTATTATATTTCCTATTTTTATCCTTTAAAAATGTTCCCTAGTCTCGTCACCGTCCTTTATCGATTTATTTTGTTTCAGTCAAATCTGTGTCTCACATTCCAACCTTGAAAGATTTCTCTGGTAGAAATAAAACTTAAAGTCACTGGATTGGGGTTGGTGGTAAATAGTCCCTTTTCTTTTGGGAAGAGGCGAACTACTTTTTAATCCCGGCCTTAAAGTGAGGGTAGTGTAAGAGAGTAGGAAAGGGTTGACACTACACTCGACAGAATATACAAGACAGTACCTAGCCAATAATTTCAGGGGGGGGGGTGTGGGTGTTAGGTGGGCACATCATCCAATTGCCGGAGGCTAGAAAAAAATCTTAAATGATAAATTGTTCTAGAAGCTATTTGAAGTGTTTTTTATGGTAACACGAACCCCTAAATTGTACTTGTGCCTTAATTTTAATATTGTTTGAACCATAAATAAAGCTATATATATATTTTGTTTATTAAATTTCGTAGGGGGTGGGGTAAGGGGGGGTTTGGAATGTTTGGGAATATACAAAATAATAATTTTATCGGTTTTCTATGGGTGAGAAATGTGGTTCCTTAACTTACACGACGAAAATAAATTTAGGATGTTTTAACACTAGGTGTTTAGGCGGATATTTGATGTAAAAAGGGATGGGGCTACAGGGGAGTAGAGGTTACATAATGATGAGTCACATACCATTTACTAATCACAAGACAATATTAGGATAGTCAAGTTTCATAGATTATAGTGAGCAGGATATGCAGCGTGAATGGAAGAATCTAAAACTGTATTCAGGCTATTGTCCACCTCTTTACACCCTATACCTATCTTGAGATAGTTCTATCCAGTCCAACTCATTACAACCTACACTTATATTGAGCTAGTTCTATCCAGTCCACCTCATTACAACCTACACTTATATTGAGCTAGTTCTATACAGTCCACCTCAATACACCCTACACTTATATTGAGCTAGTTCTATACAGTCCACCTCAATACACCCTACACTTATATTGAGCTAGTTATATCCAGTCCACCTCGTTACACCCTACACTTATATTGAGCTAGTTATATCCAGTCCACCTCGTTACACCCTACACTTATATTGAGCTAGTTCTATCCAGTCCACCTCAATACACCCTAAACTTATATTGAGCTAGTTCTATCCAGTCCACCTCAATACACCCTAAACTTATATTGAGCTAGTTATATCCAGTCCACCTCATTACACCCTACACCTATCTTGAGCTAGTTTTACCCAGTCCACCTCATTACACTATCTCTTTCAGGTTCATTCTAATGTGACCACATTGGAGCAAAAGGGATGTGGGAAACATACTTCTATCTAATTACACATTTGCCTGGTATTTGAACCCTGACCTCGCCGAAACTATCAAACCAGACCAGAAGTGTTTAATCTGTGTGGCCTGATAAATCTTGTCCAGATATTTGATGTTATGTATTTAAAATATTTACTTTATTTTTAAAATAATTAAATTTTCCCAGATATTTATGTATATTAGTGAAATATTAATTCATTTTCATTCATTTGAGATATTAAACGTACACTTTTTGAACAGACTCGTATCTGCACACAAGAATTTCTAAGAGCGAGAGCAAAAGGATCTACCAATTTTGTCTACAAAGGTATTTTCACACACCTTACAGGGTTCTTGTGCACGCCCCAATTGACAAGGGGGTTGACTGCTTTACATCTCCTTCGAAGGAAGTTGTGCTACGGATTTTTATCGCTCAAGAAAAATATATCGACTGCGGCTGGGTTTGAACCGACGAACATCGGGTCCTGAGGCATGCATTTTACCTCAGGACCACCAGCAAAATATTCTAAGCTTTCACAATTAATTATTTAAATTTTGGAGTAATTAAAATATATATATATAGTATAGTTTAAAATAATTTTGTGTTTTATCTTTATTCAAAAATATGTACTCAGTTTACCATAAAAAGTAGCACACCTGACCGGGATTCGAACTGACTTCCCCGCTACTCGCAGTCCAGTTTATTTAGAGAGTTAGTGCGTTAGAGCTGGTGTGGCTGTATACCACCCTAACCATACACATTACTAAACCATCAATTTTGTTTAGTTTAATACACTTTACAATCACATTTTCAATAAAATAACCTGTTTTATTAACTCAACTTTTAATTTTTTTCATCCATACATGAAAATAAATAATTGAAAAACAAGTACCATAGGAAATCCCCTTGAACATGTTCCTGCAATTATATATATAAAAAAATTGTCCTCATTTTGATATCCACATAAAAAAAAAAGATTAGTTAATTCTCGATACCTTGACAAATTCAATCACCTGATGTGATATCAACTAACAGATGATTAAAAAAAAAGCACTGTATAAGACAGGGGGTCAGCAAAATTATCAACAATTATTATCGCAACAATAAAAAAAATGAGGTGAACCAATACCAATATAATTATTTGTAACTTAAAACATTTAAAAATTAAACTTTTATTTGTAAAATAATGATGCTTCCCCAATACATAAAAATAAATAAAATAAAATACAGAAGATTTGAGGAATTGTCCCCTGGCTCTAAAAAAAACCACTTACACATCTTTAGTTTCTATAACGAATGAAAATCTTATTTGGAAAAAAGAACAGCAAGAGTGGATAGAAAAATTTAAAAGGAAAAAACACAACACGACTTTTGACAATAAAAAGATGAAAATTGTAAAGAATAATTAGGCATTTAGGGAGGAACAAGTGAAAGGCTGGTAACGACCGATTTTCTTCAAGAGGCAGCCACTACCTCTTTGTCCAGCGGTAGCGGTGTAAAAGTGTGAACTGTGTTCTTTTTTTCAAAGTTTTGCACAGGCTTACAAATATTTGTCTAAATCAACTTTGGTCTGAAAAGAAATTCCAGCTTTGTCGACAACAAAACTTCATCAGAAGAAAAAAATAATCGACAACTAAGATACAAATTTATTTCCACGTTTTAATTTCAAACTTGATTTTACATGACTAAAACAAAATCTGGTTAACATCTTTTGCAGTAAATACCCAGTTTGAAATTTGACTTACAGTAAACTAAAAAAATATATTTCTTAACATAAACCGATAAAAAAAAAATAATTTAACTTTGATTTGGCTGCTGGATTATTTCATATGATTAATCTAGCGAAAGGAATAAAGTGATACTATCAAACATCTAATTCTAGCGACTTTAACATCTTTCAAATAATTAACACGATATTGACATTTTTAGTACAAACTTAGGGAATTTACTGCTATAAAAAGTCATATTGATCGTTGATCATATTGGTATTGAGCCACCTCTACATATAAAAAAAGGCTTAGTTGTCGTCCCCTCGACAGACAACCTTGCAAGTGGCGCAGAGTATGATCGTAGTCTCTGTGGCCATCTCGAGTAACAGCCTTGCAAGCAGCGCAGAGTATGATCGTAGTTTCTGTGGCCATCTCGAGTAACAACCTTGCAAGTGATGCAGAGTATGATCGTAGTCTCTGTGGCCATCTCGAGTAACAACCTTGCAAGTGACGCAGAGTATGATCGTAGTCTCTGTGGCCATCTCGAGTAACAGCCTTGCAAGCAGCGCAGAGTATGATCGTAGTTTCTGTGGTCATCTCGAGTAACAACCTTGCAAGCAGCACAGAGTATGATCGTAGTCTCTGTGGCCATCTCGAGTAACAACCTTGCAAGTGGCGCAGAGTATAATCGTAGACTCGGCAGCCATACCACCGACTAACGACTTCCTTGCGAGAGGGGAGGAGCCCGCTGATAGACTCAGTAGTCATCCCCCCGACTAACAACTTCCTTGCAAGTGGGGCGAAGCATGATCGTGTGTTCAAACTGAGCAGTGTAACTGCCCTTGACATCGCACAAGGGCGGGTATGGGTCCACTACACCCTTGTCACAAAGATCCTTGAGGGCCATCTGATACTTGGTACAACCAGCACGATCCAACCACCGGCGGCAAAACGCCAATGTGCTAAAATTTTTGTTTATGACGCCCAAGAGGGTCTTGGAAGACTGGAGCCTGAAAGAAGAAATAAAGTTTATTTTATCGCAGTGTCTTACTACCTAATCAGGTTATATGCAAAGATAATAATCATGTGAATGTGTTAGGGATTAGGGCGGTTGAATATAGTGGAGGTATAACTGCATTTGCGTAAGTCTATTGCGAGAATGATGTCTATTAGACTATCAAAGCGGTAGCTGACTGTTATCGTTTATTTATAATTTAACAGCGACACTGACCTTAATGGGACATAGCCGGCCTCAAAGTTCTTCATGTAATGTGACACCTCCATGTCATCATGGACCTGCCCGCGGCCCGTGGAACCAAATGTCTCGATGGCGTAGAACTCGTTCTCTTCCATCACTGTGGCTTCACCGCCTTTTACTATCGGGACAGTCTTTCCCGCATGGATCCCTGGGACAGACAACACGGCCATAGTTCTTACGGGATGTTAAAAAGCATGTCGTACCATTCACACAAAAAAAAAAAAAACAATTTTCTAATCGCTTGGGAATGTGCAAGAACACTGTATAATAATGTAAACTACAGTAGCCCCATGACTTTTTTTGGTGCTGATTGACAGCTTTGAGAAGTTACCAGACCAAATTATGTATCCCTACGCCAACCAAATGATTTGCAAAAACATATGTTTAGCAGCTATCACTTATGACAGTCAAAATGTAGGTATATACCTAAATGTTGACTGTCAGAAGTCAGCTGTGAGCTGTCAGTCAGCACCAAAGAAGCCATGGGGCTACTATAAGCGAGAGTGAAGGAAGCCAACCTGACTGCAACAAAAAGTCTAGTAGTAGCAGCAGCTATTTTCCGACTTTTGCCCCATTTTGGCTAGAGTCAAGGACCATCGAGGTTTAAATAACATTTTTTGAAGAGGTATAGAACATTATCTGTTTTGGAGATTATAAACTATATCGATATAACTATCTGACACCTTAACTCAGTCGGTAGGGTGTCTGTTTACTGAGCTAAGAGTCCCGGGTTCGATTCCCGGCCTGGCCAAAAAATTTATTATCGGTGAAATGTGGAGATGCCCTTTCATAGTGATGAATTAACGGCCAGGGCCCTGGATGTCGTGCCTATCCTATAAGGTGTATGAAGCTACAACAGGCCTAGCAAGCCGATAATGGAGAATATATGGCTTGGATATAAAACTGACCACAGGCTGGAAACAGTAATAGATGTAAAAATCGATAAAACTAAATGCACTCCTTAAAGGTACAACATTTGTTATATGTATTATCTAAGGATGCGATCATAGACCACACTAAGGTTTTATAAAGAATGTATTTTTGGGACCAAAATGAGGCCTATTTTCAGGTTCATGCGGTACCTTCGAGTTGAGCTCTCTTTGAAGTGACCAAGTGGACATTGCCCAACCCTACATTATTTTGAATTGTTTCCATATTTTTTTTTTATACATTTCTAAAATAAATGTTTTTTCATCTTTACTTACGATAAGGCGATATTGAGTGCCCATTTAAGTTGCGGATCGACTTTACTTGGAACACCTTGCCATCGATCTCAACTTCGTAAGACTCCATCACCTCCTGAATGGCAGCTCCGATATCGCACAGCTGTACATCAATACCAGCGGCCTGTGAAGATGAACAACCCACAGGTAATATCTAGAGGACTCTTGCCACAGCTTTCAAATAACAAGATATATACGATATATATTATATATTCAAATCTAATGTCCTTTTCCTGTGCTTGTTCTTTGTTATTTCTTTTACATGTTCCTAAGTTTCCTACCACCCTTTATCAATTTCCTTTGTCTTACTCTTTTAGGAAGTTGTGTAGCGCGTTTCACCCTCCACCCTGATGAGTTACGATAGAATGAAACCTAGGTCGAGGGATTGGGTGGTGACGTTTGATTTGCTGCAAGAGGCAGCCAATACCTTTTTGTCCAGTGTCAGCAATGTAAAAGTGTGAACTGTGTACATATATATATATATATATATATATATCCACACTATAAAAACATTTTTTAACCTTAATATATTAATAAAATATTCAAATTTCAATTCAACTTCAAGAAACCGATTCGGCTAAGCTTTGAATATAAAAATCATACTTTCCACAGCCGTATTTTCAATAAAAGTTCTGAAAATCACTTCTCTTGTGTATAGTAGAGTTGGGTCCACTTTTTTACAAATCTGAATCTCAAATCTACCTTTGAATCACAAATATGAATCTTGGAAAAAATTATGAACAAAAGAGAAAATACAAATATAAGAAAGAATATCAACATTTATTTACTAAGTTATAATCCAATCATCATAACATCCATATGTTCGGTTAAGTGTTAAAATTAGTGGTCTGGGGTCTGGTTGTAAGTTCATCCCATGATTATTATTGGTATTAGAGCTCTAAAATAAATTTCACTTGGATAGTTGAAAACAAAAAAAAATTTTTTTAAGGATTTGAGTCTTGAATCTGAAATTTTCTAGAATCCTCCAATCTCCTTAAGGATTCAAGGACTCCATCCCTACTCTTGTGAAAGACCATTTGTTACCTTAATCCCAGTGTTGGTGGCATCCCGTACCGCCTCAATCAGTTTATCGTACTTGGGATTGAACGCCAGGGTGAAAGCGCAGTCGATGATCCGGCCTGAAACCATTTACCTTCTTTTAGTACAAAGTTCAGGTTTTATTTTTTAAGTAGGGAGTGAGAAATAAACTTGAGTTTGCACTTTGCGCATTATATGAATAATACAGTGACATTTAGAAACTTTGAGAGTTTCAAAACCAAGGGTCCAACGACATGGAAAACAGGGAATTCTCATGTATTTACTAGAAAAATACACAAATTCTATTTACAATAGTCAAAATTTAATAATATTAATATTTAGCACCACGTCTTACTACCCGTTCGGGTTATACGCTTTTAAGTACTAATTACGCTAATGGATTAGGAATTGGGAAGGTATGAATCAGAAGTGAACCCGCATTTGCGTGGAGGGAGAGTGGAAAACCATATAGGAAAAACCACCCCAGTTCACTCGACCGAGATTCGAACCTCGATCCCCCCCGTCCTCAGTAGTCGGGCTCAACACGACTAGCGCGTTAGCCAACTACGCCACCGAGACGTGTCACAGTAAAAGAACATTGTTCTTCCAGTTAGTACATATCATGAATCTCTCTTAACACAATTGTCCCTGGATTTTATTTTTTTAGCGCTGCGTCTTACTACCTGTCAAGGTTATAAACTTGTGTACTAGCTACACTGATGATTTTAGGGATTAGGAAGGTTATATTTAGAGAAAGTGTACCCACATTTGCATAGAGGGAGAACCCAAAAAACCACCCTCAATACACCCAAACAAGATTTGAACCTCAATCTCCTAACTGAAGCGAGTCATTGTCCCTGTTTTCCAGTGGCAGCAATGTAAAGTTTGAATTGTGTTCTTCTTTTAATTGTAAGAAACCATATTGTGTTCGTTTGTGTACCTCCTTCCGTATATATAAGTGAATGTAAGTCGCGCATTCAGGATAACTCTTGCCTACACATAAAGTCTGTTCAGCGTAGGAATTGTTTTCTGAAAGGCCTTTTTCCCTACCAGAAATCTATTATATAGTAGGATATTGGTAGGAAAAAAGACCTTTCAGAGAGTAATTCCTACCGTGAATGGAGTATACCTATTTTATTTATATATCAAAACAATTAATTCAAGATATTGGTAAATAAAACATCAAATAAGAAAAAATATACCTCACCATTGATATGAGTGCCGAAATCTATTTTTGTGACATCGTCGTAGAGAAGGACAGTGGCGTCCCCTGCATTAGGGGTGTAGTGAGCGGCACAGTGGTTGCGGGAGCAGCCCGTGGGGAAGGCTAGTCCGGCTTTCAAGCCGTCTTCCTGGATCAAATTTCTTGCAGTCTCTTCAAGCTCGGTGCAGATCTCGATCATTGTCATTCCCGACTTGATCCACTTCTGCATGTGACGGCGAGTCTGGGAATCAGAGGTGTGCGGAACTTTAACGTGGCTTCGGAGTTGTGAGATGGCTTCAAAATTGTGAGATGGTTTACAAACTTTTGACATGGCTTCGAATCTTTTAAATGGCTTTGAAACTATGAGACGGCTTCAAGTTTTTAGGATGGCTTCAAATCTTTGAGATGGATTCGAATCTTTGAGGTAGTTTTGAATCTTTAACTTGACTTAAAAATTTAAGGTTTGGCTTTTAAAAAAAAATATCGACTTAGGCAATTATGAGGCTTAGCTAATAAAAATAAAGAACGCTAGAATATTCATTTTATGTTCAATCACTGCCATTCTAAGCTGCTATGTACCGAACATTTACCCTGTCAGGCAGCAAGCCTACCTTGCATTATCTCGCTATGGCACAGCTTATAAGATAGAGCCATAGTGTAATACACCAAGGTAAGATTACTACCTTTTAGGCTGAAAGGAGTTTATGTTAAAAATTGCATTACAATTTAATTTCCTGGGATTTGAAGATATTAGAATTGAGGTATTGAGATGTGTGATACTATTAAGATAAATTCTCGATTATTTCAATACCGATAACCAAGGGCATTGATGAATCAAATGTAACATACTTAAATATTTGTCGTTATCGGAATTTTAATCCGTTTTGGAATGTAGCTAAGCTTGTGTTCGAGCCATGATATGACAAAAAAATCCTACTCTGTAACGAAAATTCGAGTACAGGTGTCCCGAGTCGGAGGTCAGTACCTCCGGTGATACGTACCTGACGATGAGCCTCGGCGGCATGGCGCACTTCGTTGTAGATGTCGTAATGGAGCCGGTCCAACGCCCTCTTCTCCTCACTCGTGGACCTGTCCTTGGCGGTCTGAAAGTCAGGATACTGCATCTCCTGACCCACGGGGAACACCCCCTCAGGGAACAGGTCGGCGATGGGGATCGTGGGGGGATCTGTCTGCACCTTGTGGACAGCTCGGCCACCTCGATTACGCTTTTTCTTCTTCTTCTTTGTGTCTTCTCCCCCTTCTGAAAGCAAACGTGTAGATAAATTATCTTTTTGTTACAAACAATTTTTTATTTTGGTTTTTTTAGCACCACAAGAACCTGCTCTAAATTCAACTGTCTTCACCCATGACCTGCTAGCGCGCCGCAAGGTTGAAATGGTATGGTCGTGTAGTGAGAATGGAAAAGGAGAGAATACCAAAGAGAATGGAGATGAAGTATGTAGATAAAAGGGAAGACCAAGCAAAAGATGGGTGGAACAGATAACATCAAGTGTGCGAGTGAGAGGAGAAGAATGGAAGGAATTAAAGGAGGAACAACGGTGGAAGGATAAAGAGGGAGGAATTTTACTAAAATGACCAGGTCACGGGCTGGAAGTCAGTTCATGACTATGATGATATGATGATCCCCGTCATTAAACCCCGCTTGGATTCAAACCTCGATCTCCTTGTCTTCTCTAGTCTATTGCGAGAGTTATGTCATATAATAATCAAACTTTCTGAATTGAGTAATGCAAATTATTCTTTAATTATATTTTATTTATTTATTTTTCTCGTTATTATCATCCAAGACAGTAATCTAGTGAGTGAACTCGTATGTTTCAAAGCTTGTCTGATTCTTCACCACATTAAGGATGAAACCATTTCCGAACTGCCCCGACATCTTAGATCCCCGCTAAGGCCCAATTTCGAACAAAGATTGTGTGTTATATTTTGTAAATTTATTTCCGCTGATATACATTATATAATTTACCGTCCGCATCGTGTTCTGTGTTGTCCAAGGTCACCTCCTCCAGTTTCGACGTCAACTCATTGGAATCTCCGTCGGCCGTACTCGTTTCTCCTGCGGATACAGCACACAAACATAATTTACAGTACTGCCGTGATTGGTTGAAGCTTTCCCCCCGTGGTTTTGTAATTTTAGAAAAACGTGTTACCTCACGGATGGTTGGGTTTTGTTAGGATGGGTTAGTTTAGAATAAAATACAATAACTATTACACACTAAAATAATGTTAGTACCATGTTGGGACTTTTATATTTATTTTCATACACATATTTCTGTGATTTAGGTGAGGTTTGTTAAGATTTTCTACAAATAAAAAATTAACAAACTAATCTATAACAAATATTCAATTTAATATTTCTTGTATTTATCAAAGATCTCCTTTTACTAAAACAAAATAGTTTTTGGGGTTAGCAACCTTTTTTTTTTATAATGATGGCTGTATGAGTTTTAAAAGCACATTTGGTGGACTAGTTGGGAAAAAAATATCAAGTTAAAAGTTTCAACTTTATATTTCTCATATTTTTGTTAGTTATAATTCTATTTTTATAAACATTATTGTTTGATAAATCTTTTGTGGGCCAGATAAAATCAGTCGGCCGGCCGAATACGATAGTGGGTTGACGACCGCCGGCTGATTATACCATGTGACCTGTGCAGGTCTCATCCACATAGATCTCTTGTTTAGATAAGTTAACGAATACATAGATGCATGCATACATCTATACTTATTATTGTTTCAAACTGAAAAAAATTCTTCCTAATGTTACCAGATTTCTTTTTCTTCTTGTTCCTCTTCTTTTTCTTGGAAGATTCTGTGACATCACCACCATTAATGCTTGCATCAATCTCTCCATTGGGCTCTGCATTCCCTGAATCTATAATTTTCTCTTTAGATTTGCCGACTTCATCAAGAACAGCAGCCATCTCTGCTTAGATATAATTGGTTTTTTTTAATCTTTAAAGCCCCAAGTTATGAGCTTTTCAAACAAAATTGGATTCAAAGTGTTTTTCCACTAATTATTAATATACGCTTTTTAGGTTTCATGCAAAGACAAGAAAGAATCGCTATATGTTATCAAAATAAAGATTGTACTTTTTAGTGTGTATACTACCAACAGCCATAATTATACTAAAATTATTCAGTCCAATACATCAAGTATCAATGCATAGGCTTTATATTGGAAAAAGCGAAAGATAGAATTATTATTTAATGATTGCTTGTACGTTCAATAAAAAGATAGCTAATCTTTAGACGTAGTAATATGTGTATTAAAAAAATGGTATTCTTTGAAAAATGTTAGAAATATTACAATTATGAGCATAATTTGTATTAAATTACTAAATCACATATACTAATTAAATGTCTTTGTAATATCTTGTTACAGTATCAAATAATCTGTATACCCCTTCTATTGTAGAAATAGTATATAGATTATTGGAGTCCTAAATGCCAATTTAAAAATCTTTGAAAGACGCAGTTATATTAAAAATCGACAATTGCTCAAACCAACAAATTTAATAAAATGCAAACAAATAGCTGCCCTGCAAATTAAATTTAATAAGTCTTACATTTTAAGTTTATTTTAGGATTGAGAATTGATGAACCAAAGTACGATCCAATAATGGGATATAACATCCAATGGGCTCAGATTAATACTACAATATAAATCATAAATTTTCTAGTCAAATAGGCCAATTTATAAATATCATTCAGGTTCAATGCTTTATAAAATAGATGTTATATTATGACACCGACTTCTCGACAACTCCCGCATCGTCACAAAATGGTTTATAGCTTATTAGTCTTGAAATAAATTGTTAAGTGTAGCAAATAAAGTCGAATAATTAACATTTCAGCTCTAAAATCACCATTAATTCCGCTTGCCATTTTTTTTTATATTCCTAGAAACTAAAGTATCTAGCCGGTAAAAAATACATTCTGAGGTTTTTGGATTATTCCTAGACCGTTGGCAGCCCTGATTTGGAAGATAGTGGATACACCAACAGGAATGCTTTACGATAGAGAGCAGTAAATTTGGAAAAAAAAAACTCATGTATTAGATTACTCTAACCACTGCACTGATTTTAACAAGTTTTGAATTCAACTTTGTATATAAAAGTAGTTAGTACTTTATCGAGTTTTTTTTATACCCAGGAGAAAACACTATTCAGCAAAATGGCAATGATGCAACGCAGGACAAACGTAAGTGTAAACAAAACTAATATATAAATTTTTTGACCAGTGAACCATTTATGCATTTCTTTAAAGTCACACAATATTTATACCTAACATTGGTATGGGTTATGGCCTTGCCTCAACCACACAAGTGACACCCTGGCTGTATCTGAAGTCTACTTCATGCGCTGTCGACCCTTGATAGTTGAATTAGTAATCACGTGATCAAGTGCATATCTGTCCGAATAATCACTAAGTGTGCTGATGCACCCGTCACACACCCTTGAGTCCAAGGGCGACCGCAAGTTACCATTGACACGCCATCGATGCGGTGTTTGATCGGCAATTGTTTAATTTTTCGTCTGCTAGAGAGATATTTTCTAGAGTAATGTGATCGGTGATAACATGTATTAAATATACTGGTTGGTTTGTAGTGTTTGTAGAGTTATGTTGTGTTGGATAATTTGTTATAAGCAGTGAAAATAAGTCACCACAAATGTGTAAGTGGCCTACGCTAATTCAGGACAATAGATGGCGTTTAAAATGGTTTCTAAGATCATTGGTAGGAAGCAGCACTGCTGACTCAAGGGCGCGAAAAGGATATTTTGCCGTTCAAATAGTCTGTCACAGTCTTTGATCTCAAGTGCGTGTTAAGTCATCAAGTCTGCATCACATCAAGTGTACTCGACTATTCGGATACAGCCATTATGTATCTAGTAGCTACGCTTAAATAAATTGTTTTTTTTTACTGTTTAAAGACATATTGGTCGTGACTTCAACAAGATGTCTTCACACGCATTAGGTCAATTTCAAAAAGCTAATTCAAAACTTGTTTTATTATAATTTACAGGTGAGACTTCCCCCAGAAGTTAACAGAATCCTATACATTCGTAACTTGCCGTATAAAATTACAGCAGAAGAAATGTACGACATATTTGGAAAGTATGGGGCCATAAGACAAATCAGAGTGTGAGTATTTATATTAAGTACACGAGTTAAGTTACACGTTTTTTTATTCTGGGATCACAACCAACCTTACTTTCATTAAACTTGGTGTTCACTTAATGTAAAGAAACTAGTGTGTGTGATCAGAATTTGTGTGACATATTATGAGGAAAAAACAAAGTTTGGACAGGTTTGAAAATAAATATTTCCCTAAAATTAAACCTCTTCCTTAAGGGCTGCTTAGCCTGCAATATAAACTTTACTAGAACCATAAAATAAAATGTAACAAGAGAATGCAACCACTCAGAGTTTGTTATACGAGGAGAAACCAGACCAAAGAAGTTATCTGCATACCATAAACAAATGAAATACTAAATAACTCTGTTGACGTTGCTCACCACATGATATGGTAACTAACTTGTTGTCCACTTCACTTAACGTTCACATAATGAGAAAGTTCTCTGCTGGACAACTCATGTTAAAGGGGCTTCTTCGGTAAATGAGAAATTGTCGCACAGACGTTCAGCTCTTAACGCAATATTTAATTCTATGCTGCGTTATTTCAAATCATGGTTCACACCAAGAATAAGTCAAATAATATTCCAACGAGGTTATTTTTCCTTAACATCCCTTGAGTTCTATTTATAGAAAAGATGTAACATTAGCTGATTTTAAATGACTTTTTAAGCTTATTTGCATAGCTACTCAACCAGGCTTGTTGTAAAAGGGTTCTACATTTAGCCTTCTTACTAACAAATATAGTGATTTTTTTTAATAGGCTCACTGAGTGTGACCTGGCGGTCTAGGGGTAAGGTGTCGGACTTCTGTGCTGGGGGTCCGGGGTTCAATCCTCGGTCCCGGCACAGATTTATCTG
>CABEEJ010009869.1:0-12898 GCA_901482245.1 Timema douglasi
CATTGAATCATCCATAGAAGATGCTACTAACACATTGAATTATCCATAGAAGATGCTACTAACACATTGAATCATCCATAGAAGATTCTACTAACACATTGAATCATCCATAGAATATGCTACTAACACATTGAATCATCCATAGAAGATGCTACTATTACCACTTTACCTTTCTTAGCTCAATAGGAACCCAGCTGTTGTTGATTATGTGGATCATAAACGAATATTGATTTATCTATTTCACGATGTTTTGTCAATAATAATCCTTGATGCACCTTTCATCTATTCTTCCCGATTGTCCCCACCATTGTAAGTTTGTAATTTTTCAGCAAGCTTGTCTTCAGTGGAAAACTGGTAAACCAGTCGTCAGTCGTAACACTGGAATTTTACCCATGGATTCGTTTTGTGAGTTCTTCAACAAAATAAACAGCGAGCGGCGATCACCATTTGGTATTTCCTTCCCAACGTGTGGTATTCCATTTACTAAATAAAGAGTTCTCATCACACATAAGGACAAGTTTGATCCCATACTTTTCTTGTTCGGGATACACACACGACATTTACAGTGTCCTCTGAAACCTGACAACTGCTCATCACTGGTGACTTCAACAGATGGCCGGTAGTGTTTAGTGCAGGATGCCATGCATTTATCCCATAACCATCGGATATGAGTAAGTTGATCGGCAGCTTCACGTTCTGGTCTCGTTTCTTTGTCATCAAAACGAAGACCGTTCGTAACGAACAAGAAACGTTCACGAAACATGATAGAAGAATATATTTGACTGCCCAAACTTTCCCACATCAACTTTGCTGATATGTGATTGTCATGTTTGGCGGCACTTACATACAAAATTCCGATAAAAGCTTTTATTTCAAGCAGATAGACATTACCAATCCAACCAGGGCCCCGTTTGTAATTAACTCTTTGTGTAGCCATTTCCAGGTTCATGTACATCACAATCTCCTCCAGCATTTCTTCATATAAAAATAGGGACCAACTTGCTATTTCGCTGGCACACATTCGTGCTTCACCAATCGGACCTGGAACTATTTTTATTGTGCTTCTTTGTGGCACTCGTCCTTTTGTGTACTGTCTCTGTGGTTGTCCAACAGTTGACTCGTTTTCCTTTGATTGTTTTATTTATCAATTGTAGGATGCTCGGATTATCAAGCTTAGGTTCCCATGGAACAATTTGTTGGGCTCTACCTTTTTTCTTCACTGGTACCAAAACAGTTGGGGCAGATATGATATTCGCTGCGGATAAAGAAGCTATTTCTGTTGTTTTCTTTGTGGCAGACTCAGTTTCTTCATCAGACGATGACGATGATAATGACTTGGCAGGAATATAATCCCTATCATCACAATCCAAGCCCTCTTGTTCATCCTCCTCCACATGATCTATAAAATGTGAGGGCTCTTCTTCATTTGAGCATATTATAATCTCAAAGGATGATGAAAAATAATAAATTGCTTACAACAAAAAACAAGCTTTCATTAATTACTTAAATAAATGTTTTTGAAGCGCTAATAACTAGGCCAAATTTCTCTGAAGGGTGGTTATTTAATGAGCCAGAACCTCGACTGGTGTACCGTCAGGTTCAGTCACTCACTAGCACCGCGATCTTACTTTCCAGAGCTTTGGGTGAGGTAGGTTAGTGGCTCACTCTATATTGGACGTAAACAGGTGGAAATAAGTCTCCGACCAAGTTTATAATTGATTCATTATTCTATAACTTATTAATAAGACCAAGAGTTTGTCTGTCATGAGTATTGCCTAATATCTGTCACAGGCAAAGGTCTGAAATTTCAAACATGTGCATCTTAAAGCAGCAATTTTAAAATTTGGATTTTATTTTTTTAAATTCAATAACTGTTTCGGGAGAAATAAAATACTATATTTTTTATATCTTTTTGAAGCAAAGAAAAGCGTCTCCCGAGGTAACCATGCAACGCCGCGTAGGGATCTACTTCTGGTATATAAGAGTATGAGCATGCTCTTAAGGAATCAGAGGAGAACCTAACGTGCCCAGCTCAAAACACTTTTAATTATATGTATAGCTTATAAACTTACCAAAGAATATATACTTTGTTTGCATTTGTTTTTTATTTAAAAAATGACATTGCTGTAAATATTGTATCCTAATTTGATCACCTTTAAATGTGTGTCTATCTCATTGTAACACTCTCTCCTTCCTAGACATTTTACATGAACATGAACAGCTCGCGACTAGTTTAGTTGTAGTCCTTGTCTCGGGACTCAACGGGACACAATACATTGTTCAGGATCTAAATAACGTCCAAGAACTGGGGATAGTTTCCCTTGCTTCTGTACCCCGGTACGAGGACATCGTGACTCTGGTCGAGCTTCACCAGTCTCCTGAAGAACACTCTCTTGGAGACTTGACTCTGTAGGACTAGAGCCCTCCTGTGGTGTCTCGCGTCCTCCTTGTTCCTGAGGAACCCCAGGCACGTGAGTATCACGAACAAGGGGAACATGATCACCGTGACTGCCAACACGAGCACCAAGCCACATATCATCTGCCAGCCGAGGTGCGCGATCACGTGATGACTGAACCTGGTTCCGAGATTCTCCGCCGAGCCCAGCAGTGGCGGTAGCAGCACTCCGAGGAAGCCGCACACCAGGTGCACGGTGATGACGTTGGCGTAGTCCTCTATGGCAGACTGGTAGGTCTGCCGCGCGCCGACGAACAGGATGACGCCGACAGACAGACCTATGGCCAGAGTGACCAAGGGGCGGTAGACGTCAACCCCTGGGAGGATGACGACTATGCCGGCAAGAGCCCCCTGGACGCAACGCAGCATGGGCCAGTATGTGAAGGGGTCTCGCACCACAAGGAGTTGCAGTAGCACCACGGTTATCGCGCCTCCTGACAAAAACAACATCTCAACATTTGTAATCAAACCAGTCTAGATCAGACATCTCTTCCCCTTGTACGATTATTACCTGGACTGTTAAGCAATAATATATTGGTGATTTAAATAGCTTAGTTCTCTTATTTTTAATTTGAAACTTATATTTAATACCTTATTTTGGATGTAATTTATTTTCTATGTAGGCTATATCCCTACTAACTATAAAACAAAGTGTCGGTCTGTATATTTGTATCTCTGGAACAACTTATGATTGCGACGGAGCTTATATTTTAATTTGTAGAATTCATACAACCCTTAGAATATATTTCATTACTGTAAAACATCAAAGAAGCTAGTAGTTAACTCTGAAGATTTAAAATCCGGTGAATATTCTATCGATTTGAAGGTCACCAAGGGAAAATATCTAATTAAAATGCAAAGCAAAATTGTAGGATGTATTTCAACTTGAAGTTTAAACAGAGATCTTACAACTGTAGAAACGTCTATTCAAATTGGTCAAACCGTTATCCTGTGTTTACTTAATTGACTATCAATCAGCGTTTAACCAATACAAGGCATTGAGAATTTAATTTGAAAATGATTCAAAACTCGATAAACTTCAAAAAAATGGAATGCTTTTGGGCTTATGAAGTGGTGTATGTAGACTATGTCATAGTAAACGCGAGGACAGCCATTGTTGTGACTTGAGGGAAATATCGGACCCGACGATATAAACTCGGTGTTAAGTTCTGAGATCATCCAATCACACATGTGGTGCACGGCTCATACGGACGGGTGGTTCCACACAAAGCCGTCCTGTCGAGAGTTGTTGATACCCACATGAATGTGGAGCTGTACACTTTCATCCATTAAGTATATAAATAAGGGTAGTTATCATTTGACGTTTAGTATTAACTTGACCAATGAGGTGGAACAATTTACTTTGGGACTAGATGTTATAAGTTTAGCTGTTAATCTAAAAAATGGACCATGTGTATCAAGGCCGTGGCCAGCTAATAATTTCAGGAGGGGGTTGGGGGTTTGCGGGCACAGCCCCCAATTGCCGGAGGCTAGAACAGATTCTAAATGATCAGTTCTAGAAGCTATCTGAAGTGGTTTTTTTTATGGCGACATAACCCCTCAACTATCGTAGGCTAGGAAAATTTCTAAATATTAAACACCTCAAGAAGCTCTCTGAAGCAGTGTTACCAACTCTATCGTCTCTAGCGATAGTACATAGACCTGCAATGGATTGTATTTTTACCGGTAGGATACTATTTTTTGACATTATATCGATAAACCCACCGATTTTCATAAAAAATAATAATTGATGTCAAATATATTACTTTATCACAGGATATTACTTTCAGATAATATCCTAAAATCGGATTGTACAGGTGGTGACATTATATCAAAAGTAGTATCCAGCTAGTACAGTTGGCAACACTGCTCTGAAGTGCTTTTTATGGTAACACAGCCTCCTAATTTGTACTTGTATCTTAATTTTGATAATTTTTGAACCATAAACAAAGCCATATATATTTTGTCCATAAAATTTCAGGGGTTGGGAGGAGGTTTGAACCCCCAAAAACCCCCTGGCTACGGCCTTGATGTGTGTATTTTACAACAAATAGTCACCGACGTCACTAACAATCCATGAGACACACCATTAACGACTTTTTTCAAATTGCGCACGGAAAATCCCCTTAGGAATATTTTTATTTGCAATGAGGTTACTTCATGTAATGCTTGAAAAATTAAAAAATGCCAGTGCTTAAAGCAATGTGTTTCTGTTCAGGAATCTCTGGAGTGATTAAGAGTGATTGCCTCAGCTGGTTCTTGTTGCCAAAGGTCCAACTTAATTTGAAAACTCGTACCGTTGAACGATGTAACCCGCGCATCTTACTAATTAGTTTGCAAAGCTCTGGGACACTTACACCATCCAAAAGTAATACATGTCGGAAGATATTGAACACAGACACACAAACGATCAAATGGTAAACAATTTAGACTTCAATTAAGAGTGAATTTATCTAAATTATAAGTTCTTTCTCGGACAAGACTGTGAAGGATTCTATTACACACTTTTAATATAAACAAGGCTTTATCGAACAACCTACCGTAGACATAAAATATATATTATATAGTGTTCAAGATCATGCAAAAAAGGGTTCTCTTAAGATGCGGCCAAAGTTAAAGGAAAGACTTTTATAAAAACTAAATATTATGAAACTCGGCAATGAAGTCTTCGCACGGCTCAAAGGCGAAGTATTATTGAATAACTCCCAGATATGTGTCATGGTCAAGAATAACCAGGAATTAGTTAGGGTTATTTTCATCCAGATATGTCTTCAAAAATGTTTATTTCATGGATCCAGTAGCAAGCTAGTAAAGATCTAAAAATGAATGAAGCGACTGTCAATACAGGTTGTATATTGTGAGAATGGGTCGTGATACCAAACAATATTCCATGATTCTATAAGACCTGCCCTACAAGTTTAAATGACTGCACTTTCCTATCAAGGTTAGTTATATGATGCCCCTCAACACAGCACAAGGACAAACCCTGAAGGGGACACACGTTGATCTCCACGGACACTTATACGGTGTGTGTTCTCGTAATAGTTCTATCAGCAACCTGGAACTGCTCGCTCAGGATGACCAAATCACAAACGTCGTTTACAAAGATGCATTGCCTTAAATTTGGTTAATTTTTTCCTTCAACCAATACAAATATTCTGTGAGTGTAATCTTGAAATAAAATAGATTCTTTGTATCAATCTTAAAACTAACATAATTACATTACACTGCATTTTTTGATTCTGAAGATACAAAGTTTTCATCATTGTAATCTCTACCTAATACATTGCGTGATTTATTCTCTCTACGGGAAATTAAAAACGTTATTGTTTTAATGGACCTGTTTATAAAACTGACATTAACGCGAGCGAATCTGCGGGCTGAAGCTAACTATACAGGATGAGTACTAACTCGCGGATACGGACAGTAACACATGATTATGTGGTGTGACCGAGTCACAACATGGAAGGAAAACAATAGAATTGACTTACCATCTCTGCCTCCATTTGGCTGTTCTACAAGGCTCCCCACACAAACACATCACTTCAGCAACCAGGGCTACGTTCAACTGAGGCGAGGAATATTTTCAGCAAAGTTACGCCTCAAGCTTGCCCCGCCCCAGAAAAGAAAACAAGTGACGATAGACATGCGCAGATCCGTGCGCGCCAGTGACAGTGCAGTGAAATCAACGGCCAGTCGGGTGGCGCGAGATTTGAAATCTCGCCCAGATTATATGACAGCATTCTAGAACAGTGCACCCCCCTTTTCCCTTTCTCCTGTCTTGCTTCCCGCGCTGTGAGATCACGTGACTCTGACTTAGCGTATATAATGGCAGGACTCTAAAGCCATGGGTCAGACGCATTTCTTCGCATTCTCTAGGTGGGACACCTTGTGTCTATTTATATATTTAATTTATTTGTATCAAAATTCTGTTTGGGCAACGATGTATTCTAAATTACGTTTCGTACGATATCATTTCATGATTTAACCTTATTTATTATATATTTTGAGACTGCGTTTTTTTGTAGAAGTCATGGCAGCGCAGTTTGGGACTTAGGAATATTTTTATTTAGGCTAACGTTTCTCATCCGCTTCACGGATTGTTTTGAACCATTAGTACCGCCATGGATAGGTCAAGTTATTGTCATTATTGGCAAATCGAATATACATTGTTCTGACTTGGTTGGTCAAACCTGGGGCCGCGAACCAAGGCCTTTAGTGTATTCATATTGATAATAGCTAGGATATTCAGTTTAATGATGCTTATGTAAAATGGCTCTTGGTTCCATTTTTGAGCTTTAGAATGGCAGTGATGATAACCCCTTTTGGGAACTCTCTCCTTTTCGTAAGTTATGGGGGGGCCGCCGATGACGAATAATCTATATCTTGTGTTTATTGCTTGTATGCGGGTTATTGTTGCTACATTAAATTTATTATCATTAGACATTACGGGTTTCTGTGAAGGTCAATTTAATTGTTTGTGGGTCCTCTTGGCGGCCATCTTTTGCTCGGGGTCGTGCCCCATTATTTCATTGTGTATTGTTTATTATGGCCTTGTTTGTGCGCCTAACGCTGGGCTTGTCCCACTCTCTTCTCATCGAGTTTGTTTTTATTATTGTTGAAAATAAATAAACTCTCTTGTTACCAACCTGACTTTTATTTGTGATATAAATAAAGGGGGGGGGGTTACAGTGGGTGAATATAATTCTAAAATAAATACTCCTTGCAAAAAATCCGTTCTTCCCAGACCTTTTGAGTAAACCGACATTAAGGTTAGTGACGCTGTGCCTGAAACTTAGATCAAGCGCATGTTTTAGTTCACAATAGGTGTTCAAAGGTTGAGTCTCGCAAGGCCCCAAATGGCACAGGGATTCGGTGTGGATGCGGCGAAGCATGTTGTCGTCAACTGTTGTAACAGCCGCACGAGTTCGTGCCACAATCATCGGGCGACTGCAGTGGTTCGTCATATGGGTAAATTAGTGGTGTGATATCCAGTGGACTTGGTAACCATTCCACCGGCCTCCGATGTCCGATCCACTGATTGGGTTAGACTTCATCAAGTATTCACCGCACTTGTGCCTTATAGTGCAGGGGTGTCGCTACACCGATATGTGGATACCACATCCTCCGTCACACAACATTGGTATGTCCTCAATCATCTCAGGTAAAACCATGTAAGGAGCAGATGGTATCTATGGGACTCGAACGATCTGGTATCAAACAGGGAGCCACAATCGCATCTCCTACAATGCCGGCCCCAAATATAAACGTATTCAGGGAAACCTACCAGCGTGCAGCCACGCCGCAGGTCCGGCTGTCAGATGCTCCACGGTCATTCCCATATCCCAGTGGTCTACATGTGTTTAGTTCATTGCTGCCTACATAATACTCACCTCAGTAGATGGCGGGGCGTTTGGCCCCACTAGGACCCCGACGCTGATTGGCTTAGAGCTCGTCACGTGACCACGCCTCTTTGCTTTCTGATTGGCTGTTGGTTTCCCCCTCCCTACCCCTCCTCCTGACCCCCTTTCCAGACATGTTGGTTCTTGTTCCAAACATGTTGGTACTTGTATTTTATTTGTTTTTTTATGTATACTCATTGCTTTTTTATTTGTTTTTTTTATGTTTTTATGTTTTTATGTATGATCATTGCTTTTTTTATTTGTACTCGTTGGTTATTTATGTCTGGGTAGGATTGGGATGGGACGTTGGGAGTTTTATTTATTTATTTGCGTGCAGTCCACGGTGCCGGGCGTTCTTCATTCGGCATCGCTAGTGAACGTTGGGACCATCTTCTCTGCTCGACCGCTTAACAAAGAGTGTGACCACCAAGCAGCTGGCAGCGTATCACGGCCGTAAAATCCCTTTCACTTTTCCTTCACTCCACAACCTCTTTACATCGCCACGGCACAGAACGAACTAACTTACTCTGACTGCTTCGTCGCTTTGTTGGATGGCCTTTCACTTCCCGGAGCAAACAGCACGAACCCCTCCTGACCGTATGGGGTAGAGTGTGATAAATGGTTCCCCTGCATTGAGACCCCCTTTCACTTCTTCTCCTTAGAGAGGGGTTTCCCGATAACGTCATCGCACTGTCGCAACCCTGATGACTCATACCTGGCGCCAGTTTGGCGGCTTGACAAGACGAGTCGAGACAGGAATAGATCGTGACCTTGAAACTGTGAGCTAGTACATGTGGTCATTGACCCTAACAATCCTCCCCCCGGCAAAGGGTTTTCCCGATGACGTCATCGCACTGTCGTCCTGATGACTCATACCTGGCACCAGTTTGGCGGATAGACTAGACGAGTAGAGACAGGAATAGATCACAACCTTGAATGATGTCGCAACCCTCCGTGGCAATGGGATTTCCCTTATGACTGGCGCCAGTTTGGTGGCTCAACAAGACAAGTCGAGACAGGAATAGATCGTGACCTTGAAAGTGTAAACTAGTTCAAGAGGTCATTGACCCTGTTCATATTTGGTGACAGTTTGACGGCTCGACAAGTCGAAACTCATATCTACATGTAAGGGGGACAGAAAGGTTTTGTGTGAATAAAACACGATATTACAAAACATACATTTATTAAACATTGGTTTTACAGACATATATTAAACGTTTCACAGACATCATACATAATATTTACTATACACTTTTACAGGAATGCCTCATAAATTCGTTCATACGTTTTTATACAATCTCTTAGATACGTTAGTAAAATTGCATCTAATAGTCCAGACCGACAACTTGACGTGTATAGTATGAAGCACTGATAAGATCCAGGTCTTTGATATGCATTTCCACCGTAGTCTGTTCGAGATCGATGACATCCCGTCGATTCTGTTAGCGTGTCGCATACATCCACGACGAGCGTGTCGATCAAATCGTTGCAATAGCGTGCGACGGGTG
Source organism: Timema douglasi (assembly GCA_901482245.1). Lineage (NCBI taxonomy): Eukaryota > Metazoa > Arthropoda > Insecta > Phasmatodea > Timematidae > Timema > Timema douglasi. The sequence continues at coordinate 9,366 of CABEEJ010009869.1, forward strand.
TATACCACATATCCCGTTGGTCGACGGCAATGTCGATGTGGTCCCACACATCACAAAGACGCGCCCAGCTAGGCGCTAGGTAGGCAACCCGTTTGAGTCTGGCGTCTTGTTTCTCGCTGATGACGACCATACGGTCACCGCACATGCGTCTCAGAGAGATTTCATTATTAGTCAGACTAATCTTCTGAGGAGGTTGCGTGTTGCTGAAAAACTTTGATATGACAGACTTGTATTTACCTAGTTCTTGTCACTCTGTACGGTTAAACACAGCAGAGTTCCCTCCACATTTTTCTAGCTGGACATAGGGCGTAAAGTTGTTCTTAGTTACATTTAGGTATTGTAGTTTGGAATGTAGATCCTGCTTTAGGTCTGTGTGTAGTTTGGAATGTAGATCCTGCTTTAGGCCTGTGTGTAATTTGGAATGTAGAACCTTCTTTAGGCTTGTGTGTAATTTGGAATGTAGAACCTGCTTTAGGTCTGTGTATAGTTTGGAATGTAGATACTGCTTTAGGCCTGCGTGTAATTTGGAATGTAGAACCTTCTTTAGGCTTGTGTGTAATTTGGAATGTAGATCCTGCTTTAGGCCTGTGTGTAATTTGGAATGTAGAACCTGCTTTAGGCTTGTGTGTAATTTGGAATGTAGAACCTGCTTTAGGCTTGTGTTTAATTTGGAATGTAGATCCTGCTTTAGGCTTGTGTGTAATTTGAAATATAGAACCTGCTTTAGACCTGTGTGTAATTTGGAATGTAGATCCTGCTTTAGGCTTGTGTGTAATTTGGAATGTAGAACCTTCTTTAGGCCTGTGTGTAATTTGGAATGTAGAACCTGCTTTAGACCTGTGTGTAATTTGGAATGTAGATCCTGCTTTAGGCTTGTGTGTAATTTGGAATGTAGATCCTGCTTTAGGCTTGTGTGTAATTTGGAATGTAGATCATGCTTTAGGCTTGTGTGTAATTTGGAATGTAGAACCTGCTTTAGGCCTGTGTGTAATTTGGAATGTAGATCCTGCTTTAGGCCTGTGTGTAATTTGGAATGTAGATCCTGCTTTAGGCCTGTGTGTAATTTGGAATGTAGAACCTGCTTTAGGCCTGTGTTTAATTTGGAATGTAGATCCTGCTTTAGGCCTGTGTGTAATTTGGAATGTAGATCCTGCATTATACCTGTGTTTAATTTGGAATGTAGATCCTGCTTTAGGCTTGTGTGTAATTTGGAATGTAGAACCTGCTTTAGGCTTGTGTGTAATTTGGAATGTAGAACCTGCTTTAGGCCTGTGTGTAATTTGGAATGTAGATCCTGCTTTAGGCTTGTGTGTAATTTGGAATGTAGAACCTGCTTTAGGCCTGTGTGTAATTTGGAATGTAGATCCTGCTTTAACTTTTTATTGGAAACGTGAACAATATCGTTTTAATCTAATATTATATCTTGCTCTCAGTTTTAAGAAAATATTCTTTCTTATTAAAAAAACACATCAGTTAAAAACTTGCTATAAATTAAAACAAGATAATTTTTATTAGTGTGTGTTTATTCCAAAAAATTCTTTCCCGCAGTTTGACAAAGCAAAGAAATATTAATGGTAACTTAATAAAATAAAGTAATTAAAATATCATAACTATAGTGGTTCCACTAGTTAGTGTGTTGATGTACTGTAACGATAGGTTGTTCCACTCTTATGGACATTTCATCTTTTGGTTTCCGTGGTAGCGTTGTCCTTTTTATACCCAGTGGAGCTTCCATTTTTATAGTTTAAAAATGAACTATTTGTTCCATGAAACTGGCTTGCTAGTTGCTATATTATACAATATTCACAAATGCATCTAGGGAAAGCAATATAAAATAATAAAACTATTTTTAAACCACATTTTGTCTCCAACTATATCGCGTCCTAAGTCTTGTTCCGATTGTGTGGAATAGCCAATCATTTCATGGTGGCCGTAGTAATAGCCACGAACAGCGCCCCAGGTCTTGAATGTATGCCTTTCACACGTGATTTAACAGAGAATTACAACGTATTATACTTCTTGAAATATTTAAAGTGAAGCACGACAAAATTGTGTTGCTAGAAACTCTTTCTACTTTTGATTTTACATTTGTAAATAATGTGAAAGAAATTTTAATGATAGTTTAATACATTTTTGAGAATCCCTAAGGGGTCATTAGCACCTCCCATTTATGTGCGGTGTCGTTTTGAAGTTACAGAGTGGAATACATAATTTACTATCCCCCCAGGCTTTGTAGCAATTTTAGCTACAAGTCAAATAAAAATGGGCAAGTCAACAACAACTACACTTACCCAATCTCACCGTCCAAGCTATGTACGAACTAATAACAACACGTCCGGCCACATTATCACCCCGCGAACAACTGCCAGCTCCGAGCCACGAATCAAACCTCGCCCGCCAGAGACCGCCACCATGCTCATTGCCAGCCCAACGACCAGGAGAAGAGAAGAGATGCCAGTGTAGAAGGAACCAGTGCCGCCCAGTCGTTTCGAGAATAAAATAGATGTTCTCATTGTCACGCACGTCCCCCCTTCTCTTTGTGCTAAACTCTTTGATCCCGTCTCTCCTGTTCAACGAGTTTTGTGCATCATATAAAGACCGTCCATGAAACAAGACTGCACTCTTGGACTTGACTTGGAAGTAGTAGGACGAGGCCGAGGCTTCAAGGACTTATTTAAAATGTAAGGAGAAATTCACTTTCGGCGTAATGATAAATTTGTAATTATTCAAAATTAGTAATGTTATGCTTGGTATTTATAAACATTGAATTAACTTTGAACTACTTATTTCTTTGGGTAGTTCAATAAGCTGAGCTCGGTTCTCATTCCTCGCATGGTCCAAGATTTACTATTGGTACATTTTTGGGTGGAGGACTGGATGTTGTATTAGGTTGGTTTGTAAACTGTCTGTTGATAATCAGGGTTTTCGAAAAATACACGTAAACATATATAGCTTACTTAATAAAAAATAATTATCTATATTTGGTTTAATCAAGTTATCTTTACATAGTTCCCGGCAAATACCAATGCACTTACTCTTAGCAACTTTACTCCTTAAAACATAATTTTTAAAATATAATTTAGTACGTATAATTTGCTGAAAGACAAAACACAGGTGTTTGAAACATATGTCTACCAGTTGGCCCATTCCGTGGAAAATCACCCAGGTGTGCTTGCTGGCCTTTTTTAAAATGTTTACATGATATTACTTGATATTCCAAAAGAACGGATTCCAAAGGCTTTTTTTTCTGCCCCTAGCTTGGATTTACACACAAATATGGCTACCGCAGTGTTTCAAAATCAACTATTTCAGCCATTTACAATTATTTTAATAACTAAATATACATTAAAGATATAAAGTTATATATGGTGTAGTCGGAAAGATGAGCTATCTATATCTTTACTGGAAATATAATATTATTTTTATGTTATAGTACTAACAATTATCTTAACTTAATGAATTTTTCCTTTTTAAAACCTTCCTACTTTCTTTCAAAATTGATAAAAAACAACAATTAAATTTTGAGGGGGGGG
>CABEEJ010009870.1:0-16562 GCA_901482245.1 Timema douglasi
ATTTTAATTTGACCTGCAATTCATTTAAATTTGCCAACTATGTTTACACAATATTTTTAGTCCACTTTCTATCCCATATCATTGTTAACTTTAGTATATTGCTCAATCTCTGTTATTAAACTGATCACACATTTACATCATTTTCGTCTATTCAACCTTTAACATTCCATTAATTTCTTATTGTAGTCTTTGTTATTATAACATACTCTAAACTCCTTACGAAATATTATTTTTAGAATGTTTTCTAAAATGTTAAATATAAATAGATTAAAGTAAATTAAATTAATGTTCTAGCTGTCAGGTAAGGGTCTCGTAAGAAAATTTGAATCTACAACTTTTACAAAATGTTTATTGTCAAACATAATATTTTATTTTATTATTATTTTTCCTGACATTATTAACTTTTTATGGGAATGTATGCACCTGATAAACCAGTATGAATATATGAACACACGACAAACAAATGAATTAATTTAAAAAAGTACAAAGACAAACTCAATTCCGTCCTGCTGTCATGGAGTAACTAACAGCAAGTGATCGGTGGGTAATAGACCTCATGTCCTCACAAGAATATTGGGATATCATCCTGCATGGAGTAACTAACAGCAAGTGATCGGTGGGTAATAGACCTCATGTCCTCACTAGAATATTGGGATATCATCCTGCTGTCATGGAGTGACTAACAGCAAGTGATCGGTGGGTAATAGACCTCATGTCCTCACTAGAATATTGGGATCTCGTCCTGCTGTCATGGAGTAACTAACAGCAAGTGATCGGTGGGTAATAGACTTCATGTCCTCACTAGAATATTGTGATCTCGTCCTGCTGTCATGGAGATAATTATAGCTGATGACTGAAGTTGGTCTTATAAAGTAGTAATTATATATCCTCTCTCCAGGCAAATGCTTGTTAGGAGTAATTCCCTTCCGCAATAATCAGTGGAGTGATAACAATAAAAACAAGCACATTTATCAATCAATAAACAAGAACAATAGTATCTAGACTGTAAATATTCCTCGAACCACAATTTTATGCAAAGGTAGCTTGTAAAAATGTAAGGAAACCTTAGTCCTACACTCGTTTTCAAAGACTCGCATGTTGCATCTAACAACTTATAGGTAACTGCATCATTACTCTTGAGTATAATCGATATAAAACGATTATATTGTACCAACGGATCAAGCTTTTTTTTTATATAAAACCTCAATTGAAGTACTCTGGAATATTGATATTCGATCTTGGGTTTGATCCCTGGTTAGAGGAGTCAAATTAAAGTTGGGAGATAGACTCGTAATATCGTTAGTACACTTCGTTGACAGTGATCATGATACTAAGAATCTTCTAGCCTAGTTATAGGCATGGCCCGGAGGTTGATGACATATCATTGTTTTTTTGATTCCTCACATACAATTCTCTTGGATACATAAACCCTGTTCATAATCCCCTGGATGTGTAAATGTATCGTTTATAGAACTTTATTGTAATTTTTCTCATTTTGGAATGTAAGGTAATATTTTATTTGTTTGCGTCACTTTTAGGTATTTTTGAGTCATTTTAAGGCATTCATGACTAGACCTAATAAATATATTTTTTAAACCTATCAATATTTTATAAATTCATAAATGCTACATATAGTTTTTTTAACCCAGTTGTCAGACTGAGAAGATAATGTAAACAATGATCTATGTATCCTATTTACTTGTTTGGTTGTAAAATGGACATTCCCAGTGAGAAACTACAATTCAGATGGAAAGAGTTGCGTTTAGAGAAGCAGATATTGGTTAATCAATGTTATATTTAGCATAGTTTAAGATTATAGTTGTTAAAGGCCTTTCATTGCAGTTTTAAATAAGTAGAGTTCAAGTTTTATTTAGTAGTGTACATTAATTCCGAGTTTTTCTTAATATTTTAAAGTATTTTTTTGGAAATTTTAAGCTACTTTTTAAAAATTTTAGTTCATCTTAATAGTAATTTTTATATCTTCAAAATCTGGCTCGGGCTATAAGGAATAGCGTAATAATCAAACCCCAAATTGTCAAATAAATGCTGTAAGAAAATTAACAGACCTACTCTGAGCTGATCACATTTCAGTCGTGCTCTGAATCGAAGTTCTTACAATTAGAGTAGGTAGTAGTAAACTGATATAATAAATATTTTAAAAACCACCAAATAAAATTATTATTATTAGCACCGCGTCTTACTACCCGTTCGGGTTATACACACTTACGCTTATGTGTAATGGTAGGGTGATTGTGAGATGAAATGGAGGACCTACAGTTTAACGTGGAATCCGAACCACGGTGGAGGCCTGGCATTCCCCACATTCACAAGTTGTCTTGTCAGAGGTGAAGGAAGGGTTTGGTAATCAGATAAATCTGTGCCGGGACCGAGGATTGAACCCCGGCCGCCAGCACAGAAGTCTGACACCTTACCCCTAGACCGCCCAAATAAAATTAAAATTGACTTTTTATGGATTTGTTATGCCAAACCAATTAGTTCTTACATTAAATAAAAGCTAGTAGAGCACTTTAAAACAAAGATAAAGATTGACACAACGTTACTTAGTTGATATTTAGCACGTGACTTTAGAAAGTATTTCAGAAAATGTTATATTCGCAATGGCTTCTGTCTGTCAATCTGTTATTCTGCCTAGAGCCAACACCATTTTACCGATCATGCTAAAACTTGATATCTATGGTTTTCAAAAGGTTTCCCAAAGTATTTTTTGGAATTATCCAGCAGACCCTGTAACTAAGAGCTGTTTACTTTAGGAAGAAAATTAAAAAAAAATAATCTTGAAACTGGCTCTAATGGTTGTGGGTAAAATTCGTGTAGAGGAATGGCTTGGAGAGCCTAACAATCCACACAGAATGTTGAATCACATTTTTAAGAAGAGAAAAGCAAATATTCACTATCAATCTTGGTGGGTCACCAAATATGTATCTGAATTAAGGCCTTTGGCCCTATCGAGTGCAAGTCTAAAACTTATTTTGTGGGACAGTGGGCTGGAGGGTGAAAGGCGTGGCGTGGCTTCACAACCGCCCAAAGTATCCTTCCGCGCCAACAAGAACAGATGGACGCGGAGACCGGAGATGGCGCTAGCTACCGGACAGGTCTTGCGGTGTAATCATACGTTTGGAAATATCAGTTTTCTCGAGAACAAGTGAAATATTTATGTTATTAATTTCAACACTCCTTCTAAAATAATGTATTGATGTTTATTAATTGGTTCATTTTATTATTTTTTGTTATGAAGCCGGCAGTTTTCTATTGAAAAATGACAATTTTATTGATATTTGATCACTGTTAAGATTATAGAGGAGTTGTGTATATAAAAAGTATAACTTAATCAACATGTTTCTATTCTTGAACAAACTGTATCTGAAAATAAAATTGCAAAACAATAGAAATTATTGACGATAACTGTTGGTTCTCAGGGCTCTACAATTCCACGCCAATTTAAAAGGGCCAATCCCCTTAATAAATTCGTAAACCAAGTGAATTTGGGAGGTTCTGCACTGAAATATTAACACATAGAGTTTACACAATATTTATATTTGATATTTGTAGCTCCAAAAACCAATCAACAAAAAATGTTTTAGAATTTTAAAGTCATTACATAAATTGTTCTAAATTTGTTTTATCTGAAACCCGGTTGGGCTTAATCTTATTAATTATTTTTTTTACTTGATAGAAAGAAGCTAGCTACGAGTAATTCGAAGTTAATTTTAGTCCTAGTCTATATTAATGCACTTGATAAGACAATAAATATAGAAAAATAACTAAAACATACAGGCTATAAAATGAGAGCTCTAAAAATTTTAATAATATGTTATATGTTGTATGCAAAGTAATTACATGAAATAGTTGTCCTTATATTTGAAGCATGACTTCAAACTTCGTTTAATTTAGTAGAGACTATTAGAATTCACTGTGTAGGTTATTTTATGTCATTTTTTCAAAGGAAGGTTCTTATCCAACAACTATAAAAGTTACTAGATCTACTTTCACATATCCAAATGTAAATTTATGTTAACTTCAGTAATCACTCTGTATATGTACTGATAGTATATTATACTATTAACACATACAAAATAGCACATACAATATTAAACTGTATCATTGTTAAGTTAAAAAACTATTTGCGTATATTATCAAGTTCTATTTCTACCAAAATCATAATATAGAGACAATTAATTTATTTACACATTTTTTTAAGTTCTAATTAATTTTGTTTTGTAATCAAGAGTTAGTTCAAATGTGTCAAGTTTGGAGTCTCAGTCAAAAACAAACCGCTCTTTTTGAGTGACGTAAAAATTAAACAATTAAATAACCCCCAACGTTTTCAACTGTGTATCTTTCTTATTCTATTTACGATAATTTTACGAATAATATAATCGGTTACGGAGGAGTGCTTCCATTCAAGTGTTCCAATTATGAAACATAAAATAATTGACTTACCAAATGAAAATTTCAATGGCATGAAGATGAGCACAGCTTCCAAGAATTAATGAACAACTAAATATGTAGCCAGGTTGCCACGTCTAACACTATATTCAATAAGTGTAAGTTTCAATTTAATCTGTAATTATTGTTTAATCAATCTATTTACCCTATATTTTATTTTTGAAGTGTTGATACAAAACCCAAAATGTATAGTAATAAATGAGATAATTTACAAAAGAGTTTTAATGCTGATTAAACTATGTTCTTTTTTAAACCTATGTTTATATTTTTTATAATATGTTCATATTCAAATACACAAATTACGATAGTTGAAAACTCTACACTAGAAAGATTATTTAATATATCAATAAACACTGAAAATCAGCTACAATTGAAAAAAAATCAAATAACTGATATAACATATTTTATTCAATTAAAAATTGAAGAGGTGACACGAAAGGATCTGGCAACACTGCCCAAACCACAACCACTATACCAAGATATTAATAATTACTTATTGCACAGTGTCATTATTCACAACAATGGCTACTTGATTAGTGCGCACACCTAATTGCGCAGCTAATTGGGCTAATCTTCTTCATACGAGGGGGACCCTTCTTGGTTTTTTCCTTATTTAAAACCTACCACGACGAGACTTTTTAACACGTTAGTTCCACATTTCCGCCGCGGTACACCAGCGCTGTGTGTGGCGGTCATGCCTACTAATGTATCATTCTTTTTTATATCTTTGTCTTTTTCCCTTGTCTTGATCGCGCTTCCGTTTGGAATTAAAACACTTGGTGCGGAGGTAAGATCTCATTTATATCGTCGGGGGCGGGACGTTCTGAGCCGACAGCTGCTGGAAGTAATTAGCCTGCTTTTTGGAAGCAAACAGCGACGACACATTTCATTTTCAAAATTATAAACCTACTGATATCTGATACTGTGAAGAAAGAGGGAGACCATTTTAGTTATTTTATAGTCCGAAATACAGTGCAAACCAATCACTATATATCTATCTTCAATAAAAACAATATCGTATCTAAAGATGATGTATTTTAGCTTCGAAACTAATCGTCGTTTATTAATGTCAGCGTAGCAGCCGTGCGGCCAACAGGGAGAAAGGGAACCAGCTCTGATAATAAATAACAAATGAATCAAACAAATACTCTTAGTTTCACATTTCAACACAATTGTCGGAATGTAATGTGGGCCATGAACATTTTATCCTCTTAGCTTAGATGGTTGGAAAAAAATACATTTACAGTAAGTACAACGCTACCGTCAAGCTAGAAAGGGTTGCTTGTGGGGCAGAAAGGGAAAAGGGGGTAGCTATATTCCCTTAAAACATATATTTTTAATTCAATGTTACGTATGACATATTGCAAGTATGTGGTTGTTATAAAATTTACTTGCATATCTATATTTTTTTAAATTTCTACTTTTATTATTATTATTATTATTATTATTATTATTATTATTAGCACCGCGTCTTACTACCCGTTCGGGTTATACGCACTTACGCTAATGTGTAATGGCAGGGTGATTGTGAGATGAAATGAAGGACCTACAGTTTAACGTGGAATCCGAACCACGGTGGAGGCCTGGCATTCCACACGTTCACAAGATGTCTTGTCAGAGGTGAAGGAAGGGTTTGGTAATCAGATAAATCTTTGCTTTCTATTTTTAAAGTGCGGAATTTATTACGTGTTTTCATTCATAGATTTTATAAATATGAAATCAATCTTACAATTTTCAGGTAATTTAATAGATATTTTATTTAGTATATCTTGTAAATCCAGGCCCTTCTCATATTGATTATAATATATTTAACATATATATGTTATATATATATATTATTACAAACAACAGATGTGAAAACACCCTTTGGATGAAAAAAAATCAATTTGAACTGGCCTTAATGTTTTTCTCTAAGTATACAAGACCAAAAATGTCTACTCCCTTCCCCACCTCTCTTCTCGCCCACCTCTTCTCAATATTTTGATTAATAATACTAGCTTTCAAAATATTTTGGCTACCACAATATGCTTTTTATCAAATGTCTATTCAAAACGTATTTTTTTAATTTTGCATACTCCAATTTATTCATTGGAGCTTTATATATATTTTTCTTCGCCGCGTCTTTCTAACTGTTTAGTTTATACGCACACATGACCAATACTCTTATGAGGATAAGGAAGGAAGAAAACACCCTGAATAGACCTGACCAGGATTTGAAGCGTGCTCTCCCAGTCTTCAGCAGGCCAGTCTAACATGAGAGTGATGCCTTAGACCATTTGGTCACTGAAGCGAGTATTAGTGTTTTATAGAGTAAAGTACAATTTTAATAGGGGTGTTATTGATTAATAAAATGTTGGTTGAGTTTGATATCCGGACAGCTCCAAGTTATAATAAATACACCTTCAAGTGTGCTTGTTCATAAGTGTTTTTATTGAACGCATTCTCTTGAGGATAATATCGAGTGAAACATTTTACGCCGTAAACCGATCGTGAATATTCATGCAAATCTTTTCCTTTGTTCAATCAACTAGTATTTTTTTTAAATAGGTTAATCATGACTATACATGCCTCGCAACCACTTGCATGCTAATTTATGCAAATTAATCCACGACGCTGTTAGCAACAAATAGACGACTATTCACCAGAAGACGGTTATTAGGGTTACAGACATTCAAAGGACGTCCATGAGTGTCGTAGACGTTATGACGTCATGGTTTGATGAGTGGGCCTACATCGTTGTAAATAATTGTAGTCCACTCCTATTAAGTTCCTTTTAAAATAATGTAACCGACACTCTGTACTCTTAAAGGCAGGGCTCATAAAACCTTTTTGGGCCGCGTTTGACTTTTGATCAGCAATAGTTTCTCTACTTTACGTTTAGTTTTTGGTATACACCTTCTTTCAATTAAATCTTTGCTCAAATCCTTCATAGAGAAATTAAAAGATTTGATTATACGTATATTATCATATTAAATTATTTAGATTTCAAAATACATAATACCCTTCTCTTTCTCTCTTTTTTTTTTTTTTTAGCNCGTATGGCATTACTGACTGGAACGGACATGACATCCAGTTCTGCCCCTGTGTGTAGACTATTCGCCTCTCTGTTGGCACAGAACGTTGCCCAGGGTACACCACGGGAGGCCGTCTACAAGTACTCGTAGCGAAATGATGTGATTATAGTTAATATGGAGGTGTGGAACCGTAAACCTTTCTTAATCATAATTTACCAACATCCGGTGACCGTTGCGATAATTCCCCTAAAGAGAAAAGTACCCAAGGTATCAGCCGGGAACTGAACCCGAGACCGCCATATTCGTAGCCAGGTGCAATGACCACTACACCACGGGACCGGATATTACTGATTTAGACCGACCAAGGTAGTCTTGGTCCACTCAAATATTATTTGAAAGTACTTGATATATTTGCGAGCTTAGAAGAGACAAAGATCAATTTTTAATGATGATTCAGTTTCCTTACGCGATCTACTAGACATTTTTGTAAACAGTTTATAATTACTCTAATGGGGTAAGGATAAGGAAGGTAGAATTTACGGAGAAGCGTAATGGAGATAGTTTCCTTATTGGAATCGACATGTTATCAACGTGTTAATATAGTCAATAGGGATAAGGAAGATTAGTTTACAGTCATAACACTTATATTAACTTGGGTGACCTGGTGGTCTAGGGGTAAGGTGTCGGACTTCTGTGCTGGGGGTCCGGGGTTCAATCCTCGGTCCCGGTACAGATTTATCTGATTACCAAAACTTTCCTTCACCTCTGACAAGACATCTTGTGAATGTGGGGAATGCCAGGCCTCCACCGTGGTTCGGATTCCACGTTAAAATGTAGGTCCTCCATTTCATCTCACAATCACCGTACCATTACACATTAGCGTAAGTGCGTATAACCCAAACGGGTAATAAGACGCGGTGCTAATAATAATAATAATAATAATAATAATAATATATTAACTTGGTTGGATGATGGAAAAACCACTGTGCTAGATATGTGTTTAAAACTACCTCCAGTCCACCTGTGTTAGTGATGATCATGTTCAAAAGGGTTCAACACCTTAAACCACTTGACCACCGCTGCAGGTCCAAACATCTCCCTTTGTTCATAAAGTTTAAAGCGTTTTAAGAAATTTGAGAATATGAATATTCTTTTAAACAGTGCACATGATCGTGTGGTCTAAGTCACGGATGATGGAGAGGTCAAGGTTCGAATCTTGAGCTGGGTGAGCTAGAGGTGATTTTCCGCACGTGTCTCATTGTCCCCCCCCTCCTCCACCTTTCCACGTTTACGCAAGTGAATCTCCTCTAAGTAACCTTGATGCTTAACAAACTGATAATAAATGAAATATAAACACCTTCTGCGGGCTATTTGCACTTGGGACCTCGGGTGTCTGCGGAACTTCGTGAGGAAAAAAAAAAGAACCTTTTGGATGTGAGGACTTGTTCTATTCGTTCCCAGAGTTAAGAGGGGTACGACGGGGAGAGGGGTCACGTTGGCAAATGTAAACAAATGTTTTGTTTGTGTAGTTAATTGCGTAGTAACGTGTGAAGCGCGGGGTTAATTACAGGTGTCACCCGCAACCAAACGTACACCAGCCTGAGCGGCTCGCACGTCCGCGCCGCGTCTAGAGTTTCCATTCTCACGAGTGTGGGACAAAACGTCGCGCGTGTGGGGCTGGCCGTGGCGGGGGTGCACGCCCGAGGGGGGGGGGGGCTTCAATTCATTAGCATCTTAAGCAGGTAATCATCGCTTAGAGATTTCGTAACCGAAAATTAAGATCTTTAATCAAAATCTCTAGCAAGGACAGCTTTGTTTATCCCTACGATGAAGTATTTCTCTTGATGTGCTTGTGTTTTTTTATTTATTACATTTAAACCTAGTCACGAGGCCATGAAGAATTTATTTTAGGAGAATGAGACATGTTAGAGAGACTACTTTTGGCATTCGCCTGGAGAGTTGGAGAAGAACCATAAGGTGTTGAAAAAACCCACCGAGGCGTTGCGAGTCAAAAAGACCACCTTTGCAGCATTGTGTAATTTTCAAGGCCATTGGTGGAAAACAAATCATTTTAAAAGGGGAGATAAAAAGTGGACTTAATATATCAAACCTGTTTCGGTGGCCGCGTGGTCTCAGGTGTCACTCTTGGGATTGACCGGACAGCCGATGACCGGGAGAACAGAGTTCGAAACCAGGTCAGCTGTACCGAAGGTGATCTATGAAACTGTTTTTCACTCTCCTTCCACCAGAATGTGGGTACACTTCCTCTGAAATCAAACTTTCTCACCCCCAAAATATGACTGTAATTAATACATATGCGTATAGTCTGAGCACACAGTATCAAGCGGTGCTAAGACAAATCAATGTAATTTGTATGTGACTATTTATGTGTGTTTAGGGGTGGGGGGTAGGGGGAAAGGGGGCAGATATACGTCAATAGGGGCGAGTGGTTGTATACATAAACGTTAAATGTGACCAATATGTATTAAAAACTAAAAGGTTTGGTAGCGTTTGGCATTTTTGATATGTTACACACCCTCGTATGATTGTTATTATTATTATTATTATTATTATTAGCGCCGCGTCTTACTACCCGTTTGGGTTATACGCACTTACACTAAGGTGTAATAGTAGGGTGATTGTGAGATGAAATGGAGGAACTACAATTTAACGTGAGATCCGAACCACGGTGGAGGCCTGGAATTCCTCCCATTCACAAGTTGTAATTAATACACATCTTGTCAGAGGTGAAGGAAGGGTTTGGTAGTCAGATAAATCTGTGCCGGAAGTCCGGACCCCCAGCACAGAAGTCCAACACCTTACCCCTAGGCCACCAAGTAACCAGCAGGATTTTTAACTAAAGTTTAGTTTTTTTAATGTTAACTAATGTATTATGAATTATTTTAATACATATATGTGATAGCCCATCATTGAGGATTGATTCAACACCAACTGAGTCCAGCTATTTCCACCAACCATCTTTCTACACCCATGGGCATTTGTTTTTCATGTGCCTACCCGAATAAAAATAATGTTGGCACACTTCGTAAAATTATCATCTCTTATAAATTCTTGAATTATATTATTGTATAGTATTTATTTTCTTCCGATTAATTAATAATTCTATAAAACCTCATCTTAGCGTTGAGGTGTTTAACATAAGAACAATGAAAATCCAACGTTTATATCTTTTAGCTTAAGTGAAGGTTATGATGACATATTACGGTCGCGTGATGTGCTTTTAGGGTGGATATAAATCACACAGAGTGTACTAAGGTGGGAGTGTATTGAACGCGAGAAAATGTTGTTTTATTTTAGTTTTATATCAAAACATTTTCTTGATCAAAATAAATCAAACATTACTCCGGTACAAACATCTATTTCAATCTTCTTCGCGTGGTGATATCAACAGTTCTTGAATATCTGTCAAACGTGTTCTGGTATTTAGTGAAAACTTTTCCGTTTTATTTACTTTTTTTTATATCTAGTGCCACCATGCTCATGACAGATATTCAACAACTGTTGATATCACCATCACTTTAAGTTCTATTCTTAGCGCTCGTTGACGTTAAATAGTTTATATTTTATCTTTCATACACCGTGGCTTACCGCCATTTCGTTGCCTCCAAGTATTTATTCTAAGATTGAATAATTTAGTTCAAGTGTACTCGTGTATCTTGTGGGGATCCACGTAGGACAATCTACGCTCAATATGTCGTATTGGAATCTAAGCTCCTACACTGTCATCGCCTGCTTCTGTCCTCATACCCATCTCAGTGTGATACCGTGTTAATACAGCACAGTAGCCTACAACTTTCGCAGGAGAGGTCTTCCTTATCTGTCTGCAAGAACATTTTACTAAACATACTTGCACATATTAAGTTGTCAGGTTATGGATATTATAAATACTTATAAAACAACTTTATCTAACTTTCTAGTCGTAGCTTGAATGCTCATGGCCGCCAGAAAATAAGCATGACAGTATGCCTTAGTGCTGTTGCACACGTACCGATAATATCGGTGTCGGTGGTAGTGATATTCCGTGTAATCTTATGGCCCTGTTGCACACTTGCCGACACGACAGCCTTATCGTGACGACTACCGACTTGTCGGAACCATGTTGGCGGCCCCATTTACAAATACACCGATATCAGTGAGCAGAGCAGGGAGCAATGTTGTTTGCTCGCCATCATCCTCAAAACTGCCTCTCAAGCACCGATAGCGATATTGTCGGTGTGTGTGCAACAACCCCGTACGTAGGTATCGCTGCTAACAATGATATCGGCGCCGGCGCCGACACCGATAATATCGGTACGTGTGCAACAGCACTTATACTGTGATATCTCCATCCAATTCCTAATCCAACATCTAGCCTAATTATAATCTATTTTAACATTATTCTCTCATATGCACTGAAAGAAATTTTCTGGTTTTATACATGGAATTACTTATGTCTTTCCTGTACTGACTGGAAAACGGTGACCTTGATTACTGACTGCTATTATTTTATGACGCGTTAATGGTTTGTACGTACGCATAAGCATATTACATTTTCAACGACATGATGGAGAAATACACTACATCTATATTTTTCAAGTTTTAATTTAATTTTAATATGTCTATATAAGATAACATAATAATGTCACCTAACTTTCTGCCGTAAAATACATTTTTTTACACAAACATATTGATAGTAAATAGAAAAAAATAATATATTTTATATAATTCAACTCGACTTTTCTTATGAGCTGAACATTTTTCGCAGAGTAAAACTTGTCGCTGAGGGACCTTAGGAAATGATATGCAATTCTCTTGTAAAGTTATATTTAAAGAAATTAATTTAAAACAAAACTCATAATAAAAAACTTAAAAGCCTGATCAAAGTGTATCGTCCCCCTCACAAGTTAAGAGAAAATTCATTTATATGGTTTGCACACTAACATACTTTTTTTGTAACTCTCAAAGCTACTGCAATTTTGAGTTAGCCTACTCTATTTTTTTACAATAAACATGTTTGACAGTGAGTAAAATACAGTAATTTTTATTTTCTAGGATATTAAAACTGAATATTTTCTTTATAAAAAAAGGTAACTTCTTTATTGTGATTGACTAGGCTACTACAGTGTTAAACAAACACTGTTCAAGTTAGGAAGAGATTTCTAGGTAAAAAGCTTTTAAGAAATGATCAGAAATTAGGTGTTTAGTTATGTTTAAGGGCGGTATGCAATAACTTATAGTGAATTCTTGTTAGACCAATAGTAAGGTCCCGAGCACACTATCGGTCCACCATTTAATCTATGATGACACAAACAAACCCACGATAGTATCCACAAAGCATCCACATAGTCATGTTCTTGCATAAGGCCCTATATCTTTACAATCAAAAGGTATATAATGTTTACTTCCACGTATAGGAATATAATATCATTAAAGTATGATCCTAGCCTTTGGGAGTAACCAGAAGACTATCATAGACACCCCTTCCTACCGTGAGAAGATTCTAGTACTTCCACCCTGCCAAGCATAACATGGCTTTATATTGTAGTAGATATTAATTAGGTATGAAAAGCAAAAATTAAATATAAAAATGTAACAATTTAGTTTTTAGGGGAGGCCTAGCTCCCTTATGATATTTATTGGGGACGGGGGGTGCAATTTTAAAAGTAGTAATGGAAATAGCAATGGCCGTCTTTAGTGTTACAAGCCAGAATGTTAAATGTGGCAACTCCGCTTGTAGTGATGTCATGAGCCTAGCGATCTGCTGATTCTTATGGATAATTGTGTGAATATTTCAGTTTTCTTCATTTAAAAAATGATGAGTCATTCTGGACGATACCGACAGTTAATATAACATGTTTTAAGTAAATCATTTAACAAAAATAATTCAAGGATTGAAAAATAGGACCAATAAACATGTAAATAATAATTTTAAAATAAATTTGTTAGGTAAGGATTATGTACCGTTCACAAACGTGATTAGAATATTATTATGAAAATTACAAAAGGCATTGGCTCAAAGCCTGAATAAAGCATTCATTGTTGAATTTATTCAAACGTACGGGTTCGATTTCCCTTTAGCACATATTTTTAATAAAATGGACAATGTTATCTAAGAAATTGCTTTGAACACTTACCAATCTTGGGATTTAGAATTTTGAAACATTACTTTGTAACGTGTTTAAATTTTCTTCTTTTCTGAATAAGAATTCTCGCTGCAAGATTTATAGTTCCTATACTTGATGTAGTTAATATAAAGTATATTTCCAAGCGTTGACGAAACCAAAGAAAATATTTCATCCAAGGAACTACCACAGGAAATTTTGTTTATTTTATTTAGCACTATGTCTTAGTACCTGGTCGCATTATATGCTTATGCACTGACTACTTTAATCGTTTTAAGGTTGAGAAAGGCTATATTTTTAGGAAATATACCCCCATATGCGTGGAGGGAGAGTGGAATTTTTTTTGGGAAAACACTCATCAGTATACCTAACTGAGCTCAAGCCTTGACAGTATAGTATACTGTGAGAGTAGCACCTTAGACCATGCAGACATCGAAGCGGGTGCACAGTATAAGTTGCTTCTGATGTTTGTGCTGAAGAAACTTATTTTCAAATTCTTATGTTATTAAATTCCTCATTATAGAATGTCCATTAATTTATATCCTCTAAACGGTTGTTGACAGAGAAGTTAGTCCTCCCAGGTGACCTGGCGGTCTAGGGGTAAGGTGTCAGACTTCTATGCTGGCGGCCGGGGTTCAATCCTTGGTCTTGGCAAAGATGTATCTGATTACCAAACCCTTCCTTCACCTTTGACAAGACATCTTGTGAATGTGAGGAGTGCCAGGCCTCCACCGTGGTTCGGATTCCACGTTAAACTGTAGGTCCTCCATTTCATCTCACAATCACCCTACCATTACACATTAGCGTAAGTGCGTATAACCCGAACGGGTAGTAAGACGCGGTGCTAATAATAATAGTTAGTCCTCCCCTGGTAAGATGATCGAAATAGCCATCAGCTGTATCATGACCAATAAAACAAATTCTATGGATTCCAGAGGAACAGACAGCTACGGTTATATACTAATTACACTCATCGTTTAGGGATTAGGAAGAGTTTAATTGAGAGGAAGTGCACTCATATTTGAGTGGAAGGAAAGTGGAAAACCATTTAGGAAAATAACCCTCAGCGCACTTGACCGGTATCTAACCCTGATCTCCCCTTCTTCGGTAGTCTAGTCCAACACGAGAGTAGCGCGTTAGTCAAGTTGGGCACCTAAGTGGGCTATGATCTTAATACTATAGTGTGTCTCTTTGTAGCCACATCTTACAGTTTATCGTGTTATTCGCATGTATAGGCTAGTTACGAAAGTGTCTTAGGTATGAGAAAAGTATAATTTAGATGAAGGGCACCTGCATTTACGTGGAGGTAGAGCTGGAAGCAATTAAAAAAAACCTTGGTACACCTTACCGTGATTCGTGCCCCGAATTCTCCATCATAGGTAGTACAGTCTATTGCAAGAGTGACACCTTAGTGAAATCTGTCACAGAAGCGGGTAGCAACATAGTAACCTGCTTCAGTGAATACCGTCCCTCTTGCAATAATCTAGACTTTTAATGAGAGGGCGAGTGGGCTTCTATATCGATAGGGTATACTGATCTTTCCCCCCTAAATGGTTTCCCCCATCTCAATATACCCCTCCATCTACAAGCGAATGTGGGTACACTTCCTGTAGATTCAAACTCCCTCATCCCTAGAACATTAGTGTAATCAGTGCATCAGAGTACAACCCAAATGGGAAGTTAGAGTCGGTGCTAGAAAAAAAATTATCAATCTCGTTCTCAAAAATATTAGTGTTTTCTAAAAGTGCCTCCCTATCAGAATCCTACCCTTCAGCCCCCTTAGCTTAACCGCATGAGCCAAACCCACGACAGAAGTGTCAGTGGAAATGACAAAAGTTCCACAAGAACCTAGTTCGTACTCAGAACATACCTAAGTGAATATACCGGAGGGTTTGTACAAATTCAAGCAATTATTTTTAAAACACGAATCCTTATAACAAGTGCCTAGATTTTGATGACCTAAAAATCATCAATAAACGACCTATAAAGTCACCTAAAGTTTCTAAAAAGTTACTACAAATTAAAAAATTAAATACTTAAAAATATGAACAAAAAATCCTAATAAAATGCACACGACTAAATCAAACAAGTGCTTTACAAATGTGAGTTAAAATTTACCTTTACTAGCTACGCCTTACTAACACAACCCTCTCAAGCTTAGTTGCAGTGTCTCACCAGGAATGTGTATTTTAAAACTTAAAAATAAATAGGACATATAGTTCATTGTTTACGTTATCTTCTCATTTTGACTACTGTTGGTTGGACACATTTTAATGGATTTATAAATATGTGTTTAACATCTATGCCTTAAAATGTCTCAAAAAATACTAAAAAAAGACAATGATTCCTAAGCGTGCCTTTAAAAGGACGTAAACCAAAAAAATATTGCCCGAAATTCCCAAATGACGAAAAAAAAAATTCCTTATAAAATGTATATTTCTACAACCAGGTAATTATGAACAGAATGCATTTACTTATAATCATTGTATGTGATAAACCAATAAAAAGATGTTGTGTCATGAAAAACCGAGAACTGCTCATAACAAACCATGCCAACAAATGAAAGATTATGGACATCGTCTGATGTTAGATTGTTAAATAGAAGCAGGAACAGTTTTTGACCAATCACAGCAATGGACTGGACTACCTTTTTGTCACCGGGATTAACAGCACTTTGAAAAGTGAAAAGATTTAGGGCAAAATATTTTTAATCATTTTTTATTTGAGGTGTTAAACGTGCACTTTCTGAAACGATTGATTGGGCCAGTTTCATAGTCAGACTTAGTACGCCTCGAGTGCAGTGCTACACTAAATACAAGACGACACCTACCTAAAATCGAATGGAATGGGCCGTTCTCGCATAGGAAATTAGTCCATTCCATTCTAGTCTAGGTAGGTGTTGTCCTGTATTTAGTATAACACCACACTTGAGGTGTACTAAGTCTGACAATGAAACTGG
>CABEEJ010009871.1:0-10865 GCA_901482245.1 Timema douglasi
AATAGTAGTAACTTATAGTCTATCTGGCGTGAAAGTTTTTAAAAAGGAATGTTAGTAATCTATAGCCTGCGTGGCAGGAAAATAGTATATGGTCATGAGAAAGAGAGATAGCCCATACGGCATGAAAGTTTTATATTGTCATGGAGGAAATATGAGTAACATACCGGTTTTGATTATAGCCTTTACTACTTGTTGGGAGTAATCGTTTATAATATTCCAGTACATTGAATGTTAACCAATTTTAGGGTTACTGGCGGTGCCCGCAACTATCTTTATTGTCGTAAGATTCATATTACATATTTATACATATATTTATACCAAATTTTTACTATTGTTCAATATTTATTCAATATCAATAAAATGTTATTTTCTGACATATTTCTTTATATCGATATGTTATATCCTTCACTGGTTCCCATAGTATATATTCATATCTATATTACTAAATAGTTGAAGTGTGAGTTCAGGGAAACAGAAAATGAATAGACCTGAGCTCAGCCTATTTGCTTTTGTTATTATACTATCGGCTCCTCTGCAATTATTGTCCTCTATTTTATGTTTTGTTTTGTTGTGCATCAGCCTTATTCTTTGGGAAGACTAAGGGTGGTGTTACAATGGTTACTATTATTGTAACGGGCTCAGCAGTCCTTGCCCGTACAAACTACACCATCTAGAGAAAATGACTTCCCATAATAAAATATATAAGGATATCTAATCATATATATCAATGTTATAGCATAATTTGTTACATACCATGCATCGGGAACATTGCCTGGTGAGAATGACTCCATGGGAAGAGTTGAACGCACTGGCCTCCATTCAACTCCGTTCTCAACTGGACCACCAAGTGTACTGAGCGGATTTGAACATGGCTCGCAAGGGTGTGTACATAATTACCAGGTGCCTATGTGTTCTACAAAACGTCGAGAAGTGTGTCTAACACACACACACACACCCACGCCCCTGGTTCGTCAGTTCAACTTGTACAAAACGCCTGGTTCCAATGAGCACAAACAAAGTTCCAATCTGGTATTTGACGACTGACGTCTCTCGTCTCCGTTCAACAGTACAGTAACCTAGAAGATATTGGGGTCCCGATGATGGTGTCGTCAGACTCACTGGACAGACGGGAAAACATGTCGTAAACTATAAAGCTTTATTTACATTAGAAGGGGCCGGAGGCTTTACGTTCAGAGTCATGTAATTCAGTTAGGATTATTCTTACAAGTTAAGCGTGGTTGTCACTATAAAGTTTGTCGACTATATTATGTATAATTAGGTAAGGTTTTGATAGCCAAAGTCATGTTGTCAAGAGGTATCTTTTATATCTTTTGTTCTTTCTACTCCGTCCTTTAGACCAGTAGTTTCATTGGAGTGTGTCTCACTCCCTGGCCTGTATGACCAGTTTCCAGTCTGCAGTGTCTTCTGATAGGAAAGGAGGAATTTAGGTTGTTCAAGGTTGGTTATTGAGACCTAGTTAGGTAATTGTTAGTTGTTCTTGTGAACCGATGTGTATTGTTGTTCACCTGTTTTGGGGTGCGCAGATTGTGTATTTGTTGCTGCCCCTCTGGCGCAGGCCGCGCCCTGTTAGATGTTCATGTTTGACTCCCTTCTGTGGCTGGTTGAGACCTTGCTGATTGTTAATAATTTTTATATGATATGTAGTTTGTGTAATGTTTGAGTGTGGTTAAACTCAGGATATTTGGCAATACTAATTAGTAACAAGCCAGCATTTACTGTATAGAAGCCTAGAATCCTGAATGACCACTTTCTACAAGATATAAGCCTGATGTTTCTATGACTAGGACAGATAGACTATTCTCTGTAAATTATGTAACCATACTAGATGGTTAACATTTCAATGCTAGCTTCACTGGCACATAGCGTTCTCACCTCTTAAAATAGGGTTATTTAGTCTTAAATGTTGTGTGGGTTCTGGCTATGCCTTGCTGGTCAGTCGTTATGCTTTAGATGTTTGTTGCAACAAATTCACTATTGCAACTATATCATGTTTGTAGTCTTTGTCTCCCAATGGGGGAGTAACTTAAATTAGCCTTAGTTTTGTCTTTCAATCTAGAAAGTGAAACTATACCTATTTTAAGTGTGCGGCGATAGTTAATAAAACCATCATAGTTTTGTAGTCTGGATGAGGGATTAAACCCATGGCTCTTCACGCCAAGTTTACTCTATGAGTGTATCAGTTACTAAAATTATTGTTGTACTTGGTATTTTGGCTCATTTGGCCGGTCAACATAGGAAAGGATGGATTGTGCTTTGGTCACTACTTTGTAGTTTGTTTTGTCTGCTACATTAAACTCTTATGTCAACATGCATTTTAATTTTATGTTTTCAAGTGTTAACCTATAATGTCTAATTTCCCTGTAAATGTAATCGGCGTATTTAGTGCTAACTAAAGTGCTGCTACATTATAAACGGAACCTGAGAATGCCCTTTTCTCGTGGAAGCTGCCACGACAACGAACAAAAAAAGTTCACGGAATATAAGAGATACAACGCGTGGATGGTAGCTCTTATCGCGAGTGCATTGAGTTAACCGGTTGTCAATTTGGTATTGACGAATACCAACGCCAAGGATATCTGAGACAAGATTGTCATCGTGTGCGAGTAGAGTAGCATTCAACGATTAGGTCTGCTGATGACGGAGTTTTTCAAGCTTGAGCTTAATCCGGACATGGAGATTGCGTCGTACGTTGCGAAGGTTGAAAAGTTATTTGCAAATATGAATACAGAACTTCATCGACGAGGGTTACACGACATATTGGGTGAGCTTCTGCAAGGATTTTTTTTTGCGACAGTTGGGTATGAATACCAGGAATTCCACATTGTTTGGGAGTCTCTTGATGACAACAAGCGCACACTGAACAGCTTTATTTAAAAGTTGTGTACAATCGAAAAACGGCTACAAGCAAATATAATAGCAACGGAATATAGTGCTTTCGTGGCACATGTGTCAACCACGAAACATCATCTAGCAGTGACTAAAGCAACAATAGGTAAATACGGTGTGTCAAAGAAATCAACGTACAACAATAAATCCACAGCTGTTTCTACTATGGAAAAGTTGGTCACGTGAAGAATAATTTCGGAAGCTGAAGGCTGATAAGGATAAGTCTGCAGTAAGAGGTAATTCAAACTCGTTGGGTACGCAGTTTACAGAGGGTTGCAAGGGTTCAGCATTCTCAACAATCAAAGTCATGAGACAGGCGGGTACATGGGTATGTGACTCAGGAGAATCCCATCACATGACAACAAACGAGCAATATTTTGCCACGTATATTAAGATTTCGTCTCCAGCCAACATATATTAGGCAAATAAAGGTAAAATATTAGCCAATGATTCAGGACGTGTCAATGTCGAGATTCTGGTTCATGGAAAGTGGACCCCTGGTTATTTGGAAGATGTCTGGTATGTCGCAGAAATAGGTAGACACTTATTTTCAGTACGAAGGGGGGCAGAGAGTGGTGTCATTGTATTTATAAAGTGGCAAGTAGCAATAGGCGAGAGAACAATGGACTCGTACATCATGAATATGTGCGTTGTAGTTCCGCGAAAACCAGCAGAGATCATATTATAATGAAAAAAGAAACTCCGCAGCTCTGGCACTGCTGACTCGGTCATCAAGACAAGCGACATGTACGATAGGTACTTGATCAGAAGAACATTAAGATAAGTGCGGCAGAAACAGGAGGATTCTGTGACGGATGTGCTTTGGGCAAAGCACATTGGAATCCCTTCAAGTCCCGATTGGATTGACCACAGCTTGTTGGTAAGCAGGTCAATGCTGATGTCAAAGGACCAATGTCAGTGGAAGGTTTTCTGGGTGCAATGAACTCCGTGTGTTTTAAAGACGATTATAGAAAATATTGTTGAAATTTTTTTCTCAGCCGTAAGAGTGAAGTTGCTAAGTGCCTGCACTCTTTTATAAATGAAGCTTCAACTGCTGGTCACACAGTCAAAATGTTCCAGTGTGATGGTGGCAAGGAATTCGACTGTGAAGAAGTTCGTCACATTCTCATTGATTGTGGTATAGCATTTTTGTTGCCAGCACCATACATACCTGAACCAAACGGCGCAGCAGAGCGTGAAAATCGTATTATTGTAGACTTTGCCCGGTCAATGCTCTCGAAGAGCGGATTGCATAAATTAATGTGGGCACAATCATGTGAAACAGGGGTGTACATATTGAATTGGACCGGTAAAACACCAGTTATTAATAAATCACTGATGGAACGTTGAAACGGTCAAGTGATTAAAGACTTGAATCATCTTCATGCATTCTGTATGGAGTGTTACGTACACATTCCAAAAGAGTTTCGTAAGAAATCCGACAACAAGGGTATGTTTGATCGAATGGTTGGCTACCTGAATGAAAAGGCGGGTACCAGGTTTATGTATCATCGCGTAAGAAGATTGTGCACTCGCGTGACGTTTACTTTAGGCCGGAACGTATTTGCACAAACTCTTCGGCTGAGACGGTTGTGAGAAGATTCGCTGCTGAAGAAGCGACTTCAGAACAACAGGAGGTCGAAGTAAAGTCAGAGTCATCGTTGTCTGAAAATGGTTCTGAGTTGGCAACCGAGGAAGATTAGTTCCTTCTCCTTCCCTTATAATCCTTCCAATTATTCTATCTATCCTTGCTTTCATTGATTATTTTACATTCATTGTTTAAATAGTAGTTTCCCTACCATCTGTGTACACCATGCTCATGACAACTTTACCTGGCTCAGCTCGTTATTTCATTAGTCTTTTATTTCTGCCACATATCTTTTCTCTTCAACCACACCCTGGTTAGTTTCCTTCTCTCGGTCGTAACAACACTTTGTGTCACAACGACTATGGTAAGTTTGTTTGTTTATTAATTGCCTTTTACAAATTCATTAATATAACGGTAATTATCTATAATTTTGCACATCATAAATCTCAGGTTTTCTTCGTGGTTCTTTAATTTCATTTTCACAGAATCCATGATTATGGTATTTATATACCGAAACATGTCGGATGATTGAAAACCAGCATCATTCTAATTGACTGAGTTTCACAAGTAGTAATGGGACTGAAACAAGTTAATACTTAGATTTTATACATAAACTTAAAATTAAAACAGTTATATTCCCCAAATCGTTGTACAAAATCACTTAACTACTTTATTGAACTTCATTGATGTTGTAACCTTACTATAGTTTTGGACTAAGTAAGTTATACGTAAGAGAGAGAATTACACATGATGGTAATATATAATATGCCATTGGAACATGCTTCAGCCTATGTTTGAGAGTCCCGGAAACGGAAATAAAAAAGAGAGTAAATATTAACAAAACTCACAGCCTTCTGGCTGACTACATAACACTCTCCCACGCATAATTAACTTATCATTGATTGCCGGCGCTGGTATAGAGTACAAGAGTAACACCAAGTCCTTGGATACCATTAATAGTTTTGATTTCAATCAAGTACAGTGAGCGAGAAAAGAACACAATCAAAGTTCTGACTAATGCGAAACATAGACAAAGTCTGGGCATTGGGTTTTGATGACCTGACGTCCAGAGCGATTTGTTACTGGGGCGGCCCCGGGTGATGAGTTTGACGAGGCTGCTCGGGGGGCAGACATTCTCAGAGACGCTGCAGCAGGTTTCACAGGGGTGTGAGCTGGAGCCATCACGCTGGGAGCCTGACGAAGGGCCTCTGTAGTGGAATACGTGGAGGGCTCCGGAGCTGGAGATGCTGGGAGGAATTGATCAGCAACTGGAGGTGGCTGAATTAGAGGGCCTGATAATTGGGTCCTGATGCGAGCCGAGGTTTTGGTCCTTGACTGGATTGGAACTTTTTCTTGAATTTCTTGTTCTTCTGTTGATATGGGCGAATCGCGTTGATGATATTAGGGTTGTCTTTGGCATTGGCCGGTGCAAATGCTGGTCCAGGGATCACGTAGCAAGTAGCGAGAGCAACTATGGAGCTGAAGTTACCCTCTTCACTCCTGATATTGTCGTGAACCATGTCCGACGAGATGTTGTGCTAAAACTGCGACTTGAGGGCGTCATCCAGGAATGTTCCGAAGCTACAATGGCAGAAAGATGACGTAAAGATAGGCTGAAGGCCGCGTAATACTCTCCCGCACGCTGTTTGCGAGAACTAAAGGCAGAACGCTCTTTGTACACTGATCTTGTGGGAGCGTAGTGTGTTTCGAGGATAGTCTTTAGTTGGGTGAAAGTCTTGGTTCCCGGCGCGACCGGTGAGCAGAGATCTGTTAACATCTGGTAGGCGACTGGGCCAATGCATCTCAGGAGCAAAGCAACTCTTACGTCAGCTGCAATTGTTTTAGTGGTGCAGAAATGTTCAAATCTGGTAAAATATGACTTGATGTCCTCAAGACGAGAGTCAAAAGTGGAAAACTTAGGCATGTTGAAACTTTTGGCGTATGAAAATTGCACACACGAGAGCTACACACGATATTACACACAAAATAAACTCAGGGCTCTTGAAATAGTAATAAAAAATCACTCGTCGCCAGTTGTTGTAACCTTACTATAGTTTTGGACTGAGTAAGTTATTCGTAAGAAAAAGAATTACACATGATGAAAATATAAATAATATGCCATTAGAACATGCGTCAGCCTAGTACCGCCATTACATGATTGAGAGTCCCGGAAACGGAAATGAAAAAGAGAGCAAAGAATAACAAAACTCACAGCCTTCTAGATGACTACATAACAATTGAGAGATATTAACTTAGTAATTCTAATTTTATAATCTATTTTACAGCACTGTTGATCTTTGAACTTTGTTTTTATCATCTATTTATTGTATCCAAGTTTTGTTACTAATATTTTAATATGTTATATGTGTATTTTAGACTTGTCGTCAACCCATAACTTAATCCAGTTGATAATGTTATATCAATTTATTTAAATAATTTATTATACATGACATTTTCTTGCTCATTAAAAGCATAATATAATAATCTTTTGAATATTATATTTACTCAATTCATCTACCAATTGTATAGCCATCTAATTCATCTAATTGGAAATCTATATATTTTATTATAGCTATCCTGTATTTTCTATCTAAGTCTTAAGTTGAGTTACTACCACTCCTTACTTTAAACTACCTTCAAATGTTTCCTAAAATGTTACTCGAGGAAGAGTTGGCAAAGAAAATACAACGAGCAAAACGTATGGTCAAGCAACCAATGTGGATGACGTCAGGAGATTGCTCACTTTATGCAGCGTACATGGCAGTTGACAACTGTGGACATCCTGTATCATATAACAAAGCCATGAATTCAACGCAGAAAGGGGATTGGCTTACGGCTATGAAAGATGAAATTAATGCCTTGGCTGAAAATGACATGTGGGATCTGGTGGAGTATCCAAAGGGTGCGAATATAATCAACAATCACTGGGTTCTCCGCACGAATCTGAAGGTCGATGGATCAATTTAAAGGTTCTGGTCTCGACCTGTAGCTAAGGGATATGCTCAAAAAGAGGGCATTGATTATAGTGAGACTTTCAGTCTGGTAGCGCGCTATGACACAATGCACTCTGTGCTTGCATTTGCTACTGTAGAGAAAGTGCAACTGTTTCAGTTCGATGATAAGACTGATTTCCTGTATGGCACACTTCAGGAGGAAGTATAGTTGTGTCAACCGGAAGGATTCAATGATGGCAGCGATTGGGTAGGCAAACTCAAACGAAGCCTATACGGTCTCAAACAGGCTCCACGATGTAGGAATCTGCGGTTTGTCAACTTCATGAAAGAGCAAGGTTTAGAAGTTACCTTAGCAGATCCCTGTCTATTTGTTCGTGAACGCAACAGTAAGAGTTTGATTGTCACCATATATGTGGATGATGGTGTGGTTGCTGAGAGAGGTCAAGATGAAATCGATGCGTTCATAGTTCAACTGCGTCTAGACTTCAAGATAACGATGGGCTCACTTGAAAACTTCCTGGGCATGCATATAGAACAACGTTCAGAAGGTATCTTCGTGTGCCAGCGTGCCTATACAAAAATAATCCTATAGCGCTTTAACATGCATGAGGCAAACTCAGTGGCAATGCCTTGTAACCGAAGTGATGGGAGAATTGAGAAATTGGTTGAAGATCATTTTTCATATCGTGAGGCGGTAGGATGACTCATGTACTTGATGACGGCAACACGACCAGACATAGCGTTTTCTGTGTCTCGGGCTGTCCGAGCAATAGAAAAATCGACAGAAGCAGACTGGATGAATGTCTAACGCATCTGCAAGTATCTGCAAGGAACGAGCAACTTCGGATTGCTGTATCGGACAAGCAACAGCAAAGGAGCGCTTGAAGTATTCAGTGATGCTGACTTGCTGGTGACATCAAGTCACGGTGGTCAACGAGTGGCATCCTGGTGATCTATGCAGGCAGTGCAGTGGCGTGGTCAAGCCAATTACAGCGGTCGGTGGCCTTGTTGACAAGTAAGTGGAATTTGTTGCTGCTAGTGAAGACGCTAAGGAGTTACTGTGACTGAAGACGCTAAGGAGTTACTGTGACTGAAGCGTCTACTGGGTGAACTTGGAGCTAAAGGTGACGAAATGCCAATGCTGTGATTGGGCAACGCAAGTGCAGTGAAACTTACAAAAAAATCTCGAGTTCTACAAGAGATTGAAGCACATCTAAGTGCAGCACTACTTTGTACCTGAGTGCTACGTGGATGGTCGGATTGCTGTCGAGCAAATCGATCGACAAAAGCAGCTGGCGAATGTATTGACGAAGCCGTTGGCTCGAGAGAGATTCGCGATGTTACGTGCCAGCATGGGTGTCTGCACGTAGACGCCTATCAACAAAGTGTGAACTTTAGCAGGTGTGGCTTTGGAGGAAGTGTTGAAGATTTAAGCACACTGCATGGTGCTACCATCTAGTGCTAGCATATATCACTAACTCTGGTTTTTGTTATCTCCCTTTATCTGTGAGACAAGCTAATGGCCTTGTTCTTTTGTACTTAGCACAATAAGTTTTCACTTTTTAGTCTGTCAATATATTAAATATACATATTAAACTAACAGTTTAGAATATTTAATTTATTTTAATTTGTTAATGGCAATAATTGGTTTGGTGTAGCTAGAGTTAGTTTGGTACTATATTGTGAGAAATTTAAAAAAGAGAGATTGGCAACCGTATGTTAAACGTCCTAATTTGATATAATTTGTATTTGTATTACGTTTGCGAAGAACGGGTCACACTGCTGGTTTTATTTATGTATTTGAGGTATTTAACGTATACATTCTGAACCAATTGATTATATCAGAGCACAAGAATTTCTATGAGCGAAAACGAAAGGGCCTACCAATTTTGCCGTGTAAGGTATTTTCACATACCTTCCAGGATTATTTTATATGGTAAAATCGACATGGGACCGACGGAATTACTTCCTATCCGAAGGGACGTGCTACTGATTTTTATCGCTCTAGGAAAATTCGTCAACCCCAGCTGGGTTTGAACCCACTAACAATGGATCCTAAGGCGAGCACTTTATCTTAAGACCACCTAGGTCGACCAAACTACTAGTATTATTATATGATTGAATGTATAAGCATAAAGATAGTGCCACACACACAAAACCAAATATTGTTTAATAATAGGAATAATAATCTCAAAAGATATCATTTATAGCTGCACTAATGGGCACGTATCCTAAATAAAGACCTCACTTAGTCTAGTCTACCGGAAACGGTGTTATTGGGGTTCAGATCACGGCCTGTCGTATTCGAGGTGATTTTTCTAAATGTTTTCCTATTGTTTCTTTATACAAATATATGTACACTTCACTTAAATTTTACCTTCATCATCCATACCATTTTAGCGTGAGTAAATGTGGTTTGCCCGAACAGTTGGTAAGACGCTGAAATAAAAATTAATTCAAAGAACGTTGGGCAGGGCCCTATCTAGGGTGTCGTGTCCGGTATAAGAGGCGAGGTAAACCTTACTGAAGTGCCAACTCTAAATAGCTATTTGTGCTAATTTTCAATCCAACTCCCTGTGGGGCTAGCGTTGTATCCCCGCCGTAAACGCTTCAACAAGCCACCACAGTGAGCGAATCGCAATGTTACAAAATATAGAGCTAATCACCAGGGACCTTTAATGATCTGTACTCAGTTCGACAACAAACCCCTCTCTCGTGAACTAGTTTATTTATGCGTAACGGGAATAAACGTATTCGTCTGATAGGATCCTGATATAAACAAAACGTGGAATGTAACAAATATGGCCCAACGGCTTGTTTATTAGAAAAATATATAACAATGAAATATATAATATATAATATGGTATACTGGCTATAATCTTAATATAAACCATCTGAGAATCAAAACAAAAAGAATGACTTTCGCATTCTTAGAAATATTAAAGAATATAATAAAACTAAATTTTGATTTTATCGATTTGCATTATTCAGTGGCGGCCCCTGAATAATGCAAATCGATAATTTATGATAACCCAGAAATAAACTGAACATGTAATGCATAATTAAATATAGCAACCCTACACAAATATATATATCTCTAATAAAATATAAATCTTTAACAACTCCCTCATAGTTACAAAATAGACAAAAACATACTAATAAATTTCCTCTCTATACTTCCAACTCGGCATAAAGATATTAGCCCGCTAACTTCAGATACAAGAAATTATTTTAACAGCCCTGATAGTTCCACAATCTAACTCCCGACCTAAAAGCTCACCAATAGACTTAAATACATTAATGTTAATTCATAGCTGCAAAATTAGTTTCAATTACAAATCCGTTAAAGATATTAATATCAACAAAAACTAACACTGACGATAATATATATATATATATATATATATACTTGTTTT